>JAKSZP010008414.1:0-62663 GCA_022478985.1 Massospora cicadina
TTTTGAAAAGGATTAGAATATTTGATTATTCATACTTATACTAGTATCGTGGTAAATCATATTCGTCCTAGGTTTTTAAGAATTCATCCTCCACTGTGATTGAATCTTAAGGGGGGAAGTTTCAGGATCTCACCAAATTCGCATATCTCCAAAAATCCCTTCCTCAATTACCCTGGCATCATCAGAAGGAGCGAGCAATCTATCACAATTTATCAAAGTTGATGATCAATCAGATCCTGATCAACTGATTGAAGATTTCATCCCGCAGAGATTAATTCACTCTGATAGATTATGGACTGTAAAAAAGCCTATAAATATTTCCTCTTCTCAAAAATAAAAATTAGGTCGAGTTTAACCCGTAGTTTCTTATTTACTTCATTGCATTTTTGGAGAAACTACCCAGTGTAACTTCAAGATATAACCTGTCCCATTGGAAGTGTAATTCAAAACTTCCAGACCTGTGAAGGCTCAACCCAATTAGTAAAGTACACAATAGCTACAAGTATAAACTTTGTTCACTTGAGGAAGTCAGAAGTGTCCAACTACATCAATAGACATGTTTCTCAATGGGGCTATAGATGGAATTGGTATAAACTCAAGAGATTTTCCATCAAATGGGAGCTCATGCAAAGTATACTGGTTTTAAAGCCTAGTAAATTTCATTTGATATGTATCCTAGTAGAACTGCTTCTTCAGGTAGGCCAACAACTTCTGAACCATCCACGGTTGATGTGCTTATGTCTTACATCACTAGTATCACCTATTTTTGGGCCCTATGTATAGGTTCTTTTATTCTATACCATCTTGTGTAGGTTTTTATCAATACGCCAGGTGTCTTTTGAGAACCTTCTCAGGATGGTCTTCACCTCATCTATTTCAGCCTTCCATGCTTCTTCTGGTAACCCAATTAATTCATATATTTGATTGATTAATGGTGCTTGTAAGTGGAAAACTGGAAATCACGATAGCCTATCATCGTTGAGGTGCCAGTCCTCAGCTCAGTGGGATCTCCAAATTATATCCCTGGAGCAGTACTACCCATCTGGAAAGGCATTCATTGGGTTCTTACACTTTGCAACTAACGGAGTGACACATAATCCATATTGACCTTGAAGTGACCCCATACAGGTAAGGTATGAAGTGCTTAACAGCTAAGATCACTGCCAGGCACTCTCTCTTAATAGTGTATTTCTTATCTTCTTTGTTGACAACATGTAATAATACTCAATTGGTTGGTCCACCCCTTCTTTGTCCAATTATATTAGTATTAAACCAAGTACAATATTTTTGGCGTCATTATAGAGGTAAAAAGTATTATCAAAATCTGGGTAGATTATGATTGGCGCTTCTACCAATCTTGCCTTTAACTCCTTGAAGGCTTGTTCCTGCTACAGACCCTTTTGAACTTTGTTTCCTTAGTGAGCAGGTATGTGAGGGGTACATCTACGTCTATGAAATGGGGTATAAACTGCTAGTAAAGCCCACCATCACAAGGAACACTTGGATATCTCTTGCTCTTAGTTGGCTCCATTGACATGATCGCTTTGACCTCTCATCCTGAGGATTAATTCCTCTGGGGTTGATCTCATGCCCAGAGAACTCCAATTGCCTCTTTAGGAAAGTGCACTTTCTCAGTTCAACTTCAATCTGATAATCTCTTAGCTAGGTAAAGACTTTCCAGAAGTGTTGAAGATGCTCTTGGACTTTCCTGTTGAACATGATGATGTCATCTAGGTAAATCATTATTCTGGACAATTTAAGATTGCCAAACATATGATATATCACGTGAAGAAAGTAGAAGAGGCATTTCAGAGTCCCTACAGCCTTCTTTTTGGCTTAAACAAAACCTGACTAGTGTTCAGGATGCACTTCTCATGGTCCTCTGGTGAGATCCATCTTCCAGTATCCTCTGTCCAGATCCATTGCCAAGAAGTATTTTGATCCGCCTAGGAATCTCTAAGAATTTTCATGCATGGGATCAGGTAGATTATATTTTTTGGTTATTTTATTCAGGTGGTAGTAGTACATGACTATGCGATGAATCAAATATTTTTTTATGCTAGAAGTTGCATCAAATCCCAGGATCTCTTTGATGGTCTGATTAGTACTACTACAAATAGTTGATTCTTCTCTTGAATGATAAATTCATCTTCTATAATTTGAGTGATAGGGATTAAGTTGAGTGATTTAGCAGATCTGGTACCAATTTGTGGAACTCTCTCTTGCAGAGTTCATAATTGTTTGATCCAAAACTAAAGATGTCCTTTTATTCTTTCAATAGAATATCAAGTTCCTTCTGTTGTATGGGGGTCACTGTCATGGAATACGCTGATTAAAGTAAGACTGGGCTTTCAATCTGGTTGCGTAGCATCCCCATGGAAAGCCCATAATGGAAAGGGCATAGCAGTTTTGAGAAGTTATAGGAGGTATACCCTATTATTCTGGTGATGGAATAGAAGCTAATAACATACCAAAGGCCCACATAACAACCCAAATGGCTGCAATGGGGGCAACCACAGGTCTTGCTGGGGCATCCCCCAAGGGTGGAAGAGGCAAGGAGTACGACCAATCCTCCCGGGTTTTCAGGTGTTGACCTTTGGCTTCATTTTTCCCACCATTTTGGACTAATTCATCATAGTAAAAATTTTGAAAATCATAGAAATTTTCAAAACTTTTAATGATGATTGTCCTTGTGACTCAAATTGAATTGAATCGCTCTGACCATTGGGAGGCCTTGGGCCTCATCCTGCATCCATTGAGAGGTTTCAGGTTGAATAGAGAGGTCAGGTACATCATCAGCATGGCGGATTGATTTTTTAATTGAGTTGGGTTGGATTGGCCCTCGGCGGAATGGCCAAGATGGTTTGGTGCCTGGTTCCCACCTCATGGTTGTGTGAACGGTGAGTCCTCACCTCCAAATGAAGAATTGTGATAAGTGGAGATGACCTCACTCCGCCTGTTTTGCGCTGAACCACTAGAAGATCGGCGAGGCAGATTAGGTCAACTTCTCCAATTACTTCGTTAAGCAAGAGGTGTACCAGAAGCTTGTCCTCCAGGTGCTGAATAGTAAAGAGGTTGTTGCAAAGAGTTTGGCAGATCTGAGAACTCTTCCCAAGCAGCGGATTGGCGTCGTAGGATTGTGGAGAATTCCTGGATCGTGATCACCATTTGGTGGGTCACCAGATTGATGGCTTGGAAGGCCCACTTGACAACCATCAGCCCTGGGATGCAGATTGCTGTGTGTTTTGCTGGGTTAAGTAAAAGTATTGTGAAGGAAGCGTAAAGCTCATGGAGTAGGTTTTTATAGAGAGTAGTTTTATTAAACTTAGAGGTTAAAATGGACTGACAACTGCTCCTTGCAAAGGCAGTTGCCTTATATATGTGAAGTGGGGAAAAGGGGGCCATGGGTACGTTTTTCCTGTGCAGCGGTAGCTGATGTACTCACGGGTACTCAGCTTGGGTTTGGGGCTCCATCATCCGGCTTACATAAAGGTCATAAAAGCTTTGGCAACGTATTTGTTGGATCTGCCAGGGAGGGAACCTCACCAATCCAAACATAAGCAGATTAACTCAGATTAGGGGCGGCCAAACTGGGTTCTGCCAGTGTTGATTCTGATGAATTTTTTAGAGATTTTTTAAAATTTCCTGAATTGAATTTCTAACTTGGATTAGCTTTTCCAGACCTGGAATTTTGGATTCTGTGTCCCAGACCAGGTTTTCAGTCTCAGGAGCCCTTTCCTGAGTTTTGAGGCCCATTTTCTTCTTTTCCAAGGGCGTAAAAGATTGCAGAGTAGGGCTCAGTGGGAGGGGAAGCTGCTGTTGAAGGCTTCTGGCCTGTATTACCTCTTTACAGACCTCTTTTATCCTTTCAAACAGAGAAGAAGCAGCCAAATGAGGTACTTGGTGGGGTTTTTTGGTGCCAATTCAGTGACCCAACGCTCATCAACTACATGACCCAAGTCCCCCAGTTGAGCCAAGGGCTCCACAGGGACATTAGGTCCCTTCTTTCTTCCTAAAAGGTACCTTTTCCCGATCTAGACCAAGAGGTTGGCTCTCTAGACTTACGGTCACATCCCAAAACTAAAAATCATCAAAGTCCTCTATGACGTGTACTAAATAATTATCATTATAAATGGAAAGTTTACCTATGCTATGATCTTTCCTATATCAATTCTTATTGGTTGAGATTTATTATTTCCTAAGACAATGGTAACTCTCACAAGTAATTTTTATCATAGAATTCAGATAAAACTAAAGGTTATTGCTTTTGGATTCTCATGACTGTAAACTTCCAAGATAGTATCTGGCAGAGTCTTCACGCTGATTTCAGGATCACCAATGTTGATATTGGTTAAATCTCCGTAATTTTTCTAGTGCTCAGTGGAAGCCCTTCCTCCATGATAACCATTGAGTTTAGTGCTTCACACCACTTTCTGTAAGGGTGTAGTGAATGTGGTAAGTTGATTGATCCATTTTCCCTAAACATGTCCATTGCTTCTGTGGTTTAACATCATCATCCTTACATACCAGTTAAAATAGATAACTCAGGATACTCAAGTGCTTGTATTAAAGTCAAGTAATACTCTTAACTGCAGCTTTCGCCCGTCTCTTCAATATTGAAGAGGAAATCAATAAGCTGTCTGAAACTCCCTCCCTCTCCCCCTCCGCCATGGTGGGATAAGTGGTCCACAACTGCTACACCTGGTTGGCTTGGTTTTCCCTTTTTGTTTTGGTGTTCCGCCACTCACTTAGGGCTTTTGGTTTGTGTTGTTTTTAGGTCAATTTTGTATCAGTACTGTCCGCCCCCTGGTTGGCTTACCTCAAATAAAGAAGAATCAATACTCTTAATTGAAATAGAAAATGTGTCCTGGATAGGAAGTCAAAGTGTCATTGTCAAAAACCACTTCCAGCGCCATTAAAACCATGTTCCATAGCATAAGGGTACCGATGGTTGGCTCGTAAAGTGTGGTTAATGCCAGATCCAGCAGATCAAAACTTACGTTATAGGTAATACAGGGAACAAACTTTAGCCTCTCATGATCTGAGAGGACATTATGTTGATCGTAGGTCCTGTTTCCAGCACATCTAATACGCGTACTTTCTGGATCAATTCATCAACTTTCATCACACTTTTACCAAAAGGGTTCCCAGTGGTCAGGATGTAAGTGGCAGATTATTTAAACTGTCTCAAAGAGTCAGAGTTCTTTGTAGCTTTGATAGTATCCTCTCTATCCAGGTACAAGCTTTCAAAATTATCCATAATCAGCTGCTCTCCTTATTCAGTTGAGTCAATGATCTGGGTAAGTTGTTTTTCTTGAGCCAATTAGGTTTTACTCTATTTATTTCTGTAAATTACTTTGACTCTTGACCTAGCAGGTGTAGCAACTGCGCTAGGTGCCCCTAACACGTTTTCTCTGCATTGGATAAAACCTCATCTTCATGATAATCTTACCTCCAGTATGCAGATCCATCCAGTTTACGGTGTTGGTTGTATCCTCTTTGGGGGGTGTATCCTTTTTTTGACAGTGATTAGTGGACAAGATCTTTAGAAGTTCCCAGGCTGATGCCTCTTATTGCAGTTTAAATCTTGACAAGGAAGGCTTTCTGGAAGTTTGAGATTATTATGTTTTGCTTATCACAATTGTCATTAGAAATTTATAATTATTTACCAATCTGCCAAGGGGGTGTTCCCATTGCCTTTTAGTTATTTTATATGTCCCTTTTTAGGTTGAGTAATATATTTTCAAGAGACTTTAGGGTCGTCGCACTTTGACTGCAAGAGTCATATGCATCTTTAAGGTAGGATGTATTTCCAATGAACTTTGCAGAACATTTTTGCTATAGGAAAGTAAAAAGTCTTCATTGTCCATAACTGTTGATTTTTAAGATAGTAACAATAGTCTTCGTTTGCTAATGACTAATTCCTTTTCATCTTCATAAGTAAGAACCTTTTTTATTTTTGGACATCTGGTTCACTACCAAACTTTGAAAGGAGTATACTCTTTATCTTTGGTCTGAGCTACTCCAGGTTGTAGGCTTACACTAAGGATCTCTTGAGCCTTTTGACTCATACATCCTTGCATGCGACAAGCCTTCTGGCAGTCAAACAAGCCATCCATGCTGTTCTCATACATCAGGAGGAAAACAGCACTGTTTCTTTTCCAGGTGCACATGGGCTTTAAAGTAAGTATTTTATTAAGTCTTCTTTGATTTGTCATCGCGCATCATGAGAAGTTGCGTGGAAGTCAATCAAACGGCCAATAGCAGTGTCTCCAATTCAATAGTTGGGTGAGTAGAATAGGTTCCTGTAAAGTATGAAGTTAAGCCTTATCTTTGTCTATACTTTTGACTATATCAAACAGCAGGTTATCATGCTGTTCTAAGCACTCTTCATAATCTTTTAGAGTGAAGATGTTTAACCCACTCTCTTTATCAATGATAAAATTCGATCCTCCATCTTTATAACAAAAAAATTTAAGCTTCAAAATGGGTGGAGGAGCTTTACTATTGGAATAGAGGAAACTTGTGCCCTTCTAGCAGTCTCCTTGAAACGCTCAAGCTGGTACATAGATAAGACATTTTTAGTTCCAAGGTAATAAGTCTTGATTAGATTTTCCTTCATCATCAGGAGTTCAGAAAAATCACTCCATTGTACAATTCCATATCCGCTTCATCAAATCGCTCATGAAAAAATTTATGATCTTCACTCTAGTCTGTAGATGCCACTCCTTTAGTGGGCATCATAAACAGCTCGCCTAGCTTGGCTCACTTAACTCATGAGGCTAAATTGCTGCTCAGAGAATCTGTTCCACACAGATTAGACACCAGACAACCATCAGGAAGAGCTTGATCATCCAGATTGAACAGAAGTTCTACTGATGATACCAGATGTAGCATTAATCTCTTAGGTAAACCTTTCACTCCCATGGCAAAGCTCTAGTAAAACTCTCTCAATTTAATTTTATGTTGGCCCTTGGGACACAGCGGTATCCTATTCAATCTCTCTTTTGACAGCTTGGATCCAAGTCATCCACATAAATGAGTGTCCTGTTTAAACAGAGCAGATCTCAAACTGGTTACTGTGCTCTGTTTAATTGCATATCCCATATTGGCTACTGGAAAGTAAACTACTTAAACCATTATAAGTAAAAAAAGAATAGTATGAGATTTTGCAGAAAGGGATTTTATTAAAATTTGAAGTATTTTTATATTCTGGTCAAAATTAAAGATATAAAAATATACGCAAATTGATAGTAGATTAAAAATTGAGGTAGAAATATTGGGGCTTTAAGTATCCCTTAGTGAGGCAGTGTTTAATTGATGCTTAGCCGCTTTGTTCATTTTGTTCTAATTCTTGCATTATGAGCTCCAACTCATGGTGATTACCTCTGAACATGGACTTCTAGGGGCCTTTTCTCAGCCTCCACTTCTGCGTTGTGGGCTGTAATCTCTCCTTGGTTATTGCTTTTTACCTTATATATAGTAATCTTCTGTTCACCTTTTGGTCATTCATTGGCTTTACTTTGATGTGTCTTACACCAGGTTTCCATATAATTTTAAAATTAGTTGTTTGCTATTTTTGGTAATATTCAGATGGCAGACTCAATTGTTCCCATTGGGATAATTTGGTTTGGTCATTGCATTATCATTTATAATTGCAAATTATTTCTCCCACCCAAAGGTATAGAAGGGAGAAAATTTATGTTTAATTTCAATAAATTCATAATCTTCATATAGTAGATCTCTCTGAGAGTCAGATATAACGTTTAGATGATGCCATCTTGAGCACTTAGCAATTTTCTTAGGTTGATTGATCTATATAAAGGGTCATTAGTTTCAATCTACGGCGGTAAGTTGCCCACAACTAAACAGTTTGGAATTGAACATTGTCCATTCTGCTAGTTATGGAATGATCCGCTGTAGCCCTTACAGCCTCAGCCGTGACAAACATATAGTGGGTTGCTATTTTTTACCAAACAGGTTTGATTATCTTGTCTTATTCCATTTCAATTGCTTTTAACAATTTGGTCTATTTTTGTTTTTTTAGTTTAGTTTTAGTCGCTCCTGAGCTTTTTGTAATGATGTCCCCTAGCCAGCTTATCTTTAGTAAATTAAGATTAGCAATTCTGTTCTGGAAATATCTAATGCTATTATCCCATCTCTGTAGTGATTTTCTAGAAGATCTACAAGTTGCACTAAAATTTAAGCCACCACTTCATTAGAATTAGATGACTCTCCTGAGATTAGATACTTGAGTTTCAGAAAGAGATGAAAGTCAGAGGGAGGCAGATCTGGAGAATAGGGTGGGTGATTGAACAAGAAACTCATAGCCTAGATCTCTCATTTTCCAATTGCAATGCACTCTAGGTGGCATAGCATTAGCATAATGGGAGATAGTTTATTATCATCCTATATAGGTCTTTTCTGGCTTTATTTTCTAAGTTTGTTAAAAAATATAATATTATTCTATGGGTAATGTTCTACACATTTCTAGGTAATCAATCAACAAAAAACCTAAATCATCTAAAATACCAATTCCAAGACATTTTCAAATTTTAAGGCAGACTTTTCTTACTTTGGCGCTAAACATTTAGCTTATTTCCGTTGTATTGACTGCTGCTTAGATTCTGGTGTGTGATGCTGAGATATACTTCACCGTATAATAAATAGATGCACAAAATCAAGTTTAAATTTTGTAAAAATGCTATAAACGCTGTTCACAGGTAATATGAGAATGCATTCATGATCTGCTGTGAGTATAAGTGGCACCCATCTTATGGAAATTTTGATATGCAACTCTTCAAACAAAACATAACCATAATGTTATTTTGAAATGAACATAATTATAGCAACTTTATGTAAAATAATTTATAGATATCCAACGCTAAGTTGTGTAATAATAAAGAGATTTGTAACATTAATTAACTTTTTGAGCTTTCCTCACATGGATCATTTAAAACTTGTTACTTTCACATTTAAAATTTACAGATGGTCTCCTAATTTACAAAAATGTAGGTGAATGTTATAAAATTGGCAATATAGATGATTACGCCATAAGATTTTTACAGGGTAAATCCCACTAAGCAAGGGATGGATAATATGGAAATCGCCTATCATCAATACAAAAGAATTAAACTTAAAAAAATATGAAGCTATTTCTTTGGCAACACTACTTTGATTAATTCAATATAAATAGCATATTTCTCCTGATCCACTATCTTCTTCTTATCACCAACAATCCTCCTGCAAGTCTTCATTCCAGGCTTATATATCAATGCCTTCATTCAATGCCTACCCTTTTGCTTTGTCTATTCTTTTTTGCCATATTCTCATAGGTTCAACCTCATAACTGAGAGGCTCTGGAAGAGTCTATTATTCAAAAATTCACTATTACCTTAGTTTGAGGCGATCCAATAATTCTTTGTTGTAAGATGAAATCACCTTATACCCTTATTTTGAGACGATCCAGATAAATAACTTTACAGGGTACAGTATCTCCTTATTTCAAAGCGCTTAATTATTTGTACATTATCAATTCATTAGTGCGCGGATATTAGCTAATCCAATGCAACTATTTAGAGCTTAGTATCCAGTCATATCAAAATCTCAACATTACCCCTTTGACTGTATGATAAGTTTTCTATTACTTACACCCCTGAGGAACTTCAAGTGCACTTAATTAATGATTTGCCCACTTGCAGGTCCTTGATAGTGTAGGCGTCAACACCCATTATTCAATTATCTCAAACGAACCAATCCAGATATATTGCCAACTTATGCTTTTAACAAAAACTGTGCTGGTCATTAAACAAAACCACTGCTCCTTCTTTGAACTGGGAGAGCCCTCTATGTCATAACTCATCTGCAGCCTGATTCTTTATCTTTTTGGACAATATGATAGAGTTTGCTTCAGTTTGCAGCCTTTTTTGTTTGCCAAGTTGGTCAAGCAATGTTGCAGATCCATTCCATTAGTATCTTCTAAGCAGACATATAGCAGTGCATAAAGAGCTGGGTGCCGTCCATATAGTAACTGGAAGGGACTCTTCCCTGTTACAGAGTGATAGCTAATGTTGTAGGAAAAGATGGCGGTGGAAAGAAGAGAGCTCTAATATGAAAGTCAATTCATTATAAATTTATGGAGTATGATCACCAAGGTTCCATTAACTTATTTGACTATTCCATTGGGTTCAGGGTGATATAGGGTCATAAAAGCCCCGCGGTTAGCCATAATTTTTTTATCTTGGGTAAAAATGTGTAAGGTAAAATTAGTTCCATTGTCAGTAAGGGTGAGCTGAGGGCGGCCATGTCACTTAATTATGCATTCCATTATGAACTTAGCCACAGTTGCTGACCCCAGATCTTGTATTGCCCATGCCTCAACCCACCTGGTCAAGAGGTCAATCACTACCAGAATATAATTGGACCTGGTTGCTCCCATTGGCAAGGTCCCAACAATATTAATGGATATCGTGTTCCATGCAAAATGAGGTTTCAACAGTTAATAAGAGGTCTTCTGGAAGAACCGCTTTTTCACTTGGCACTGGTTGCAGCAGAAAATCGTTTCGTGAACATCAAAGTGCATACTTTCCCAATAGTACTAAGGTCGCAAAAGTTCCAGTGTCTTGCATACTCCACCATGTCTGACTGCTTGGTGCACGCTCATAATAATTTTTGGTCATGCGGAAGGTCTTGGGTAATTCACATTAGTGTCTTCTATCCGCCTGTACAATTCACCATTTTTCTGGAATATATTGGCCCTCATTCCATCTAATGCCTTAATTACTTGGGACGGGTCATCGTCATATCTCCCACTAAGCATTTTGTTATAAATTACATTGCTCAGATCCGCTGTAATGGCAATTGCTGGTAATCTCAATAAAAAATCTGCATTTTGATGTTTTGCTCAAGGTTGCTTAATGATTTCAAAGTCATAAGCCTGCAGTTTGATAGCTTATCAGGCTAGATGTCCTTCAGGCTCCTGATATCCTGCAACCATCATATTAAAGCATGATCTTTTATGACTTTAAACTTTACCTCTTGCAAATATACCCTAAATTGCTATAGTGTATATCACCACTAATCACACCTTTCTGGCCATGATATAATTGCGTTCAAGGTTGTTTAGGCTCCAACTACAGTATGCAACAGGGTGCTACTTCCCTTTTTCATCCTTTTGGGATAGAACTGACCCAACAGCAGAAAGAGACGCTTCCATCTGAACAAGAAATTCATTATCAAAATAAAGGAAGGGCAGTACCAGTGCATTGATTAATGCCATCTAAAGTGTGTCAAAAGAGCTTTGATGGCATTCCATCCATTCAAACACGGCATCCTTTTTAGTAACTCAAAAACGGGCCCTTAATACAGTTGAAGCTAGGTATGAAGCGCCAGTAGTATCCAACTATCTAAAAAAATACCTGTATGTTTCACTTACTGTTTGGCGGAGTCATTTTCTGAATTGCTGCCACCTTGGCTGACTGCAGTTTTAGCCCCTTCGCATCTGCCACAAACCCCAGATATTCCAGCTAGTCTTTAAAGAAATGGCACATTTAAGGCTTAATCTTAACGTTGGCCTCAGAAAACCGATGAAATACTTCCTACAGATTGTTAAGATGCTCAGAAAGTGTTTGTTAGAAGACATTGATATTACATCGATGAATCCCCCTTGGGTTGGGACCATCTAGTACTAAAAAAGAAGACATTGATATTGCCAAGTTACACGATAATGCATGATAGCTTAAGGTAACCAGGGATGGTGTCTATAGCACTTTGGAACAAAGCCAGAGCGTTACACAGTTCTTGAGGCATATGTGTCAGTTGAAAAAGCACCCTGGATGTGATTATGGCGCATTTCTCCTGTTCACTAAAAAACTCAATTTGCCAGTAACCTGATATTAAATACATCATTGAGAAGTAACAAGCTCATCCTAACTGATCCAAAGCATCGTTGATCTGTGGCAAGGGATAAAAGTCTTTTTTAGTGATACTATTGAGCATCCAGTAGTCTATTAATACCCAGTTGTACCATCCCTCTTTTTACAATTATGATAGGCAAAGCCCACTGACTCTTTAAAGTTTCCAGCATCCCTTGCTCCAGTAGCTTCCTAATCTCCTCAGTAACTATAACTTCAGCTGCTCTTAATTGGTGGATCAGCTGAGAATTAATGGGGGGATGATCTCCAGTGTCCAATTAATGGAACACCCCTAAGCGCACCCTTAATCATGGTTGTCAACAGCAAAATTCTCTTTATAATTTTGAAATAAAGCCATCAACTGATCCTTCTGCGCTTCTAAACCCCATTAAATTATCATGCGGTAACACCACCATATACTGGGCTGTACTTTGACAGGTAGACCAAATTCATCCAGAGACCTGAACTAGTGAAATCAAAGGACTACCTCAATGGGGGTCTAGTGTAAATACGCCACTATTTGATGTTGATGAACTTACTAATGTTTTTTTGTAGGTTTGCAAGTAGAACCTTGATCTCCTTGTGTCCCAGTAGTATAGGTCCTAAAGCCACATGGGGCTCAAGATGCAATTGCTGATGAAGGCCAACAGCATCCCCATATAGTCCAATTGGTATTTACATCGCTGATTTGGTGTTTACTATTACTTGGTGGCCAGCGGGGATGGATTTGGGCTAGTAGCTCTGAGAGGCAGCCCTTAATATTCATATATTCTGGGGTTGGGCCCAGGTCTTGCTCTTTAGTCAATGGTAGTGAACAAGAATCACCCTGTCACTGTATTCAAGATTGAAATGTCCCATATGCACCAGAATCATTTGGTACTCCGCTGGAGATAAAGTAAATTGGATTCATTGCTCCAAAATTTAAAAAGTCTCCTCCATCATATCAACAATAGTTTCAAAGAGTCGCATGGAAGCAGTTCAATTAACAGTTCACAATTACTATCTTCAACCCACTGGGCTAGGAAGTGAGATTTGCGCGTCATTTCTTAGTGTCACCCTTTTAAGCTAGAGTGCTTTTTTGGGTTTTTTCAGATGATTGATTGAAACATGATTCATATTTCATTTGCTATTAGTAACACTAAGCCTAAATGATTCATTGGAGCCATAAAGTAATACTAAATTATCCAGGTATAGTTCAGTGGAAAAACATGAGAATTGAATCTTACCTGTTGCCAATTAGACTTTGAGATTTTGTTTTTAAAGCAACTTGAATTCATACAATCTAGCTTTACTACCCTCCCCCCACTATTGCAAAATATCAGCCAATTGTAGATATATTGAGTAATAAAAATTGAGGTAAAATTAATTCTCCAATTTTATGATACTATCTATTAATTCTTTAAATGATGTGACATCAAATTATTTAATTTAATTTTAAAGTTATTTAATTTTACCACAAACTATAACCAATAAAACACATAATATTAGCTCCACTGATGAGCTTGACATTATTTATTGATGTTTATTGGTTCCATAAAGCTTCTAACAATATTAACACATAAATAGCTGCATATTTTTAGGTAAGCATATCCACTTTTAATATATAGATAGACTCAGTATTATAATATGTAAATAGTTCAAAGCATTAATATTTTAGGGATTATACCCCGGCTTAAATTGCATAACTATATTTTTAACTCAAAGGTAAGCACTTTAATAGTTTTTAGTTATTTAATGTTTATGAAAAAATTTACTGGATTGTTGTTTTGATTATCCCCAATTAAATCCCAGAGTTGTAATTTTAATGTAAAGTAAGCACTTTTTAAGTTTTAGTTATTCAAAAAAAATAATCACTAAAAATTTATTTTTATTAGTTTGGCAGTAAAAAGTAATTTTAGATTTAGATTTTTGATCCCAGTGACTTTCTTAAATTTAGGGAGTGGTATTGAGCTTATTTTAAGGTAAGCTGTTTATTGGTAATACTTATTTTTTACTATCTAGAGCTATTAATTATTGAGTTTTATTAGAAGTTAGTTTTCAGTATGATCATCTATGATCTAAATTGTTCATTGTTATCTTTTCAAGGCAATTTTTTTAATGAGTATACTTATTTTTCACTAGATGTTTGTTTCCAGCATGATCATCTGCAAGCATCTGAAATGATTGCAAAGATCTTTTAAGGTGAACTTTTACTTCTTATTTGGTAATATTTTTAGTAATATTATTAATTTTGATTTCAGCATAAATATTATAATTTTCTGTGTTTACTAACATCATCATATTAAGCATTTAATATTTTTATTTAATCTAATATAAAGTAGTGGTTTTGCTGATTTTGATTTCAATATAAGCTGTTACCATCCTAAAGATTTGGTAATATCATTATCAAGGTAAGTTTTTTCAAATTAATATAATATAATATATCAATATATGAAATGCTTATTTTGAGCAGTAATAGATTGGTGCAAATTAAAATTATGTTTAGTTTTTTCCAGGCTTAAATAGTCTAATAATTTAATTAATATAATGATTATAAATTTTGGAAAATATTGCCTTTATTATATTATGACTATGTTAAAGTGTTTATTCTTTTAATGTTTGGCTTATCCTGATAACTATTTCTTTAATTCCTAATATACATCACCTAATTAAAATAGCCTTGAATAACTATAATTTAATCTGCTCTAAAGCACTTGGTCTTATTGATATACTTGGTTTGCTAAGTTTATGAGCTTAAATTATATTATGGAATTTTTATTTAGAGTTATGCTACTATTTCCCTAGCCACAAGGGCAACAGCAAAGCTTTTTTAGTGAGTGGCACAAATGATATTTTTATGGTATTTTACCATACTATCATAAGCATTTTTAACCTTAGAGCATTGCTCATATTTATGTCTTATTAATAATAAAGTTAGCTCATAGGCCACAAGGGCAACAGCAAAGCTGTTAGTTAAAGTGGCACAATTGATAGTTTTTTCAAGGTAAATGGGGCTCAGAGCGTAGCTACGGCACAGATACTGGAAGAGGTCACCAGCGTAGCTGGTAGCTGAGTGGAGGCTGTGCCAATGAGAGCTCATTTGGTAACACTATTGCCAGAGCTACAACGGTAATTAACCCAAACCACAAAGGTAGAGCACTGTACACTCCCTCTGAGACCATTCTTTCAGCTCCCACAGTCCCATAAATATCAAATATTCTACATCAGTTTTAACGTCATATTCACTACCAGCTTAGTTGAAACTATGTTGGCCAGGGTGCCCATATCTATTGAAGCGCATACTCAGGTTTTTGCTATAAAAATGTCTCAGTATGTACATTCAGATTAAGAAGAGTTTTGACTGTTTAATATGTGGACCTTAAAAGAATTTTTCTTTCAGGGAAAATCATAATTCCTTCACTAACTTTAGAATATACCTTTAACAATAGCGTCCACTGGAGGTTGACGTTTACTCCTTTCAGAGAAGGTGAATCTGAGGAGGGTCCTGGCTCATTTAGTGACATTTGTGAAAAGTTTGACAGGCATAAGGCTTCAGTTAAGCTTGATGTCCTTCTTCCACCATGGTTTGTGCTTGCACTCATTTCAGTACTTTACCTCTCTGGCCAGCTGTTGATATAGGAACTTGTCATTGTAATGAGGGGCTTCAGCTGGATAAACTTTGTCAGGGGTAGGCGGGACATTAGGGGTTGGGATACCAAAGGTAATAAGGGTCCCATCTCTACTATGCTTTATCTTTTACCTGGTAATACTGGTCCTTCTGTAAGTAATGGACCTGATGATTGGGGAAGCTTCATCAAGGTGCCCAGGGTGACTGCAAGCAAAACAATTTACCCCATAGGGCTGCATCCTTGGTTATTGTAAGACAGCCCAGGCTGATAATTTGACTGTTGGCGGTCATCATAAGCAGGCCCTGGCTTATAGTTTGAATGCTGGCAGTTGGCGTAAACAGGCCCAGGACAAAAGTTGGTCTGCTTGTGATTATCTTAAGTAGGTCTAGATTGGAAGTTAGTCTTCTGGGGTAACTCAGTTGATGGCGAGGTGCATTGTTGTAATAAGGTCAAGGGCTACTGTCTGGAATATAGTACAGAGTGGTATAATTCTCCCAAATAAGAAGGGCTGGCAATGGCTGTCAAGGATTTCAAATCAGTATTGGGTGAAGTAGATGTGGCAGATAGATGGTGCAAAAATTGGACAATTTTTAGCAAGGGTACGTCATCATGTAAAACTGGAGCCATGTTGTTGTAAAGTTTGCAGTATGGCTTCACCACAGAGGTCATTGCAATTCCCACATCAGCTTTTCATAGAGTCCCTACCCAAAAATCACATGAGCTTCTGTTGTGAATTTTTCAGTGAACTCAGCGAAGGTTTCATTATGATGGAACCCAATAGTCAAGAACTCAATCTTCCGCTGTGACATCTTATGTGATACCCCCAAACAAATGCTGCACAGTATCCTTCATTTCAGAATATGAAATAGAACTTATTGGAAGATAGCAAGTGACTTGGTTGGCTCTTTTAACATTTAGGGTGGACATCAGCAGTTTAGCCTTGCACTGATCCAAAGCTCCTTATGCTGCAAATTTAAATAATTTGAAGAACCCATGAACGCTCCTATCACAGTCAAACGGAGGCAACTAATCAATACAAACCTCCTCCTCCTTCCATTCATAGCTGTGATCCTTTGGAGCCTACTGAGTAATTGGTTGAGACCCATAGGCATTATCTCGTTGAGGAGCAGACTCAATAGGCCCAGCATGCATGGCTTGTCTGCTGTTTCATGGGTAACATAGATTTTGTTGGTGGGCTCATGTCCATCACCTGAGGGAATTAATACACCAGGACATAATCATCACCAGCGCTGACATCATAAATTGAGTAGCTCATTCTGCCTGCATGTTTGGCAAAAAGCTCCTCAGCTGGGTACCCAACCTCATATTCCCATAATATAGGTCTTCCCAAGTGACCCCTTGTTGTTCTTCCACTTCCTAATGAGGGTGCTGAGGATGGGAGGTGCTTGTCAACTTCCACTCTTCACAATATAGTCATTCAGTAGTCTCATCCAGCTGATTAGTAAGTTGCCTGTTTTTTTATCCAAGGATCCACAGTTGGTTGAATGTGTTGTCAAGCTGGTTCATTAAATTAGTACGCTCCTTCAGAAACCATCTTATTCCTTGAGCATCACTCCCAAGTAAAGTTTGATCTCCCTGTATTTAGCTAAAATGGCATGCCGTGAGGATTCACTATTGATGCAGGCCTGATGTGACATGACCAGACTGGAAAAATTTTATTTTGTGGTTGTTCAATGGACCCCTGTAGTTAGCACTACTGTTATAAAATTTGACATATAGTTTATATAGGCTGTAAGGTTTGCACAGGGTAAATCCCATTGAGCAGTGGATGGACAATATAGAGATTGCCAGTTCTCAAGACAGATGTAGTAAACTTAAATATGAAGCAATTGTTTTAGCGACGCCACTTATTTTAATTAATATAAATAGCAGATTCCTCCTGCTCCGCTCTCTTCTTCCTGCCACCTACCTTCCTCCTCCTCTAGTCTTTATGTCGCACTTATATATCAACAACTTTGGTTGATGCTGGCCTTTTTGCTTAGGATATTCTTTTCTACCATATTCTCATTGGTTCATCCTTGTAACTGAGAGGCTCCGGAAGAGTGGTTATTCTTAAATTTTCTATCATTTTAGTTTGAAGTGATCTAAAAACTAAGTGTTATAAGTTGACATCACCTTATCGCCTTATTTGGAGGCAATCCAATAGTTATCTTTTCTGGGCCCAGTATTGCCATATTTCAAGGCGCTCAATTATTTGTACATTATTAATTCGTTTGTGGGTGGATATTAGCCAATCCGCTGCAACCAATTACAGCTTATCGTCCAGTCATATCAAAATCTCAACTAGGATAATAACCTATAAACTTTAATGGCTTTATACGATTTATAAATTAGTAATTCATTACCATAAAAATTCCTCGCTATATATAATCAGTTTTCTCCAATGTATAATCTAAACACAAACTTATAATTAAGTTAGCTTTATACAAAATAGTTTAAATGGTAAACTGACTTACAATAGCGCATTTATCACTGTGACAGGCATTTAAACCTAAAAAGAATAAAAACTTTGCATATAGAATAAATTTTATGATTCAATAAGACATTTTGAGCATGCTCATGTAATTCATATATATTTACTAATTTTTGGCTATAAAGCTATTACTTCAATTTTACCCTATTCCTTTATAAGAATTTTTCAATGAAAGTAACTGCTTTAGTTCTGAGAGGTCAACTTTAGCCTCCAAAAATATTAATAGTCACAAGTTCTTTATCTTGTGATCAGCCAAAGGTGGATTTCCTAAGAATCAGACCCAGTAAGCATCTTAGAATTGGAAACACTAAAGATATATAACAAATATCAACTACCAGACTCCCACACTGTGCAAAATCAAATCCTTAATAATTAAATATCACTTTACCTTGCCCTCACGCTAGCACAAATTTGTTAACTGATTCAGTTTAAACTAATCAAAGCTAACTTTCCATCTTCTGAATTATACTAAGGCCATCAAAACTAGTTATAATGCCCTGAGGTTACTGTACTAAGCCTCCCCAGATCCTTTGAAAGCTATGCTAATTGACACAAGGATTAAGGCGCTCCTAAAAGTTACCTTTACTCATGCTTATTGGGCCCTCTATAGAATAGAGACTTATATAAACGTAGGGATGACAATCTTAAAGAGGATTCTACCTTTTTAACTTATCAAAAGTCCCCGATGACATAGTAAATATACCAACTACTGGCAGTTCTTAAGAGATTACACTGGGGTTTGTGCTTATTTTGTAATATAAACTTAATCCCAAAACCTATTGCCTAATTTTATAATTGATGTACTTATATTATACAAAAATATCTGAATTGTAGTGCAACTTAGGCTTTAGTTAAGTGGTGTAATTTTATTTGCCCCAGCACCATTTATGACATAAGTGATGTACATATTGGACTGATAATAATTAAAAAATTAAGAGATTTATGCCCATTGTAAGTATCAAAAAGTCAACCCAGCCTAATCAACTACTGTACCCTATAAACTTTTACTAGGTATTAAATATCAACTAGAATTATTTTCTGAAACCTGGTGAATAAGAACACATGGCCTAATCAGAACAAAAGTCTATAACCCCCTCAAGAACCTTCCAAGCATATGTAGGTTTGGTATGATGATTATCCCAAAGTATACCAAGATTCTTCCACTGGTTGATCTGATTTAAATTTTATGAGATTGAGCTACAAAACTTAAAATAGCAAAAACCTTTTTCTATACTTTTTAAGCAACTTCTTAATTCTATAAGCTTGCCCTTTGTAAAATGTAATTTGGAAACCCACAATGGAATACCATACTAACCTAGATATAAAATAAATTAAACATAGGTTTACCAGTATAAATTTTTGAGGGTTTGTTATAAGATATGGAGATTAAAAAATGACCTGTCTTTGTACACAGGTTTCGCATGGGATCTATTTTTTGATCTGAGAATCCTTATTCACCATAACACCTTTATTATATCCATCTCCAAGATAAACAGTATAAAAACCTGATCATTCTATAGTTAAAGTTAAGTCTTCAGCTATATTTTTATTTTGACTTTATCCTTACAATAATTTATCCCGGAATACCTAACTAAATGAACTTGGGCATAAAATCAATTGATGGGACCACAATTGAATGATCACCCATATTGAATGATAACAATGATACTTGAGGTGCCAATAGTATCCCATGTCATAATTGAAATTGAAATCTAGAACCTTCATGATACCAGCATTTGCTCAGGATTATAATTTATTGAATGATTCCAATCATACACTTTATAACTTATACTAGTAGATGACTATTGAAAAGGTTAAAAGTAATTGAATCTATCAAAGCTATCACTTAATTAATAAACCAATTACTATACCCATATAACTTATTGATCTGATTGATCAACTATCAACTGCTAGCCAAAACAATATATTGGTTTATATTAAAATTAACTTTAATATTAAAATGGTATAACTTTTACTATCCCATTATGATTTATAATAAAATGCCTAGGTTGGTTAACCTGTCACATAATATTTTGTATCAAGTTTAGTTGAAATTGACCCCGTAGTTTAAGAGATATGGAATAATTATATATACCCGCATGAAATAACACTTATTTATATAAAGATTAATATCTTTACATGCCTCAGTCTACCCAAGCGAATCAGTGAATGATCGTGTAATCCTGGCCTATCAGATCATGCGCAGGAAGGTTTTACTCCCCATGGCCTATCGGATTGTGCGCAGGAAAGTTTTACACCCAGTACTTGGGGTTTATCCCCCATTCCTATATTTCACCCTATCCCAAATCGATGTGATACATTTGTCCCAAAGTCGACCCACCTCGAATAAATATAAGATCAATTCCTTTAAATGTATCTCTAATGAATACAACTATGGTGAGTGGTAGAGACGTATCTTAATTATTGGGTATAGCTTTGGCCATCCCATCCTAAAATTGTAGATGCGTGGCAATAACTTAATCGATTGCCTATAGGTTATCGTCGGCTTGGTTAACAAGCCTATGTATATAAATCTGATGGATGGTGAAGCTTTTGAGGTGAAACCGAATTGGATTTGCCTTAAGCTTAGGGGGCTGGCTGAAGTTAAAACTGCTGATGTAAGGTTATGGTTGAAAATGGTTTAAGAGGTGAAACGATTGGCTTTATTAGGTAACGATGGAATTTGGGAGTGACCGATGCTTACAGTTTATTTTAAAGCATGTGTTCACTCGAGGCCAGGATGTGTCGAGAGCCGTACCTAAATTTGGCAGTTGTAACGTGAGTTTAGGCTATAAATGGTAACTTTAAATAAAGATGGGACCCATGATTTCCCGTGATTCTGATGGATGGTAATCGGCATTGGATTAATAATGGTTAGATGACGTAGTTTAAATTTGAAACTATAAACCTAAATGAAGGGCGGTGTGAGTTTTGCAAGTTTAATTGGGAATTGCCATGGCCTCAGTACACATCTATCAACTGCAAAAAGTTGTTTGGGTGCAAAATCGGGCCTCGATTTAAGCTCCATCGGGGGATGAGTGGAGTGCGGTTAAATACTTGATCAGTTGGAAGTTTCTTTGGTTAAATATTTGAGTTTGATTCGAAACAAAGTTTATTCCCATGTTCGAATTGCGAGGATTGGGTTGGGTCTAGAGTTCGGTAAAGTTGGTGGATGGGTGTGGGTGATCCATTATAGGTTAAGCCAAGGTTAGTGGGATTCTCTTGGGCTAGAACATAAACTACTATAAAGGGTGTAAGTTATTACACATTAAGTTTAGATGGGGCCCATTTCAAAATTACGTCGAGCCTTTGCCAAGGGGTGCAAGCGCCATAAAGCAATTCCGAAGGAGCGTATCAAGCTAAGGATGGTAGTCCCAGAACATGTCAATGTGGGGAATCATGAAGCAGTTGTAGCCGGACAGTTACGAGTTGAAGAGGTTGGGTGCATAGATAAATTAACCATTCAGATTTTCTTGATGGCAGCAACGTATCGCCTGAAGTATGTAACTGGCACCAAGCGCCTGCTGCAAAGGGATAGCTGCAGCCACCTGTTTTTACAACAGGAGTTTGCTATCACCAATCCCCCAGTATCAATCGTCCTTCCGTTCGCTTTCAACTTGCCAAAGGACGCCCCCTCCTCCTTCCAATTTGGCAACATTGCCACTCGATACAAGGTATTCGCCAACCTCAACTTCAACTCTATAGAGATGGCGATCGAACAATCCTTTCAAGTCATTCGACAATTCCCAAGCTGATAATGTTACCAATCAAAACGCATAAATAACTCATCTTTAGATGGGGAGATAATGCCCAAGCTAAGTCACAAATATTCAACTTCATTTCCACGGAGGTCCATTATGAAAATCCAATCGTCTATTGATCCAAAGTGGTCCAACCCTCATCCCATGGAAGATATGAAATAAGGAGAAGTTGACATCGAGGAACCCCTTTGATATTAAATTGGTATTGTTGGTGGGAAATACCATTGGTTAAAGTTCGGAGATTGTAAATATATTATACTTTGATGCAATGTCATTATTAATCTAACTCTTAATGAGATCAGAGTTATGGAACCCTTTCTTTAATCAATTAATTTGCCTGTCCAAATCATAAAGGATCACCTAAACCATCACCAGATCTTATGATAATTTCTATAATGAAGCTGTTTAACAATCTTCATCACCCCCGCTACTTTAACTTCATAGGGGGTGATTGCAGCTTTAAAAGCTTCGATCTCAAAGCACCCAACTTCCTATAATCTTTATTCTCAAAATATTCGTTAACCAGTGTACTTATCATTTAAGTTGTGCTTCCAAATCTAAACAATATGAGCATCTATCAAACCTACCCCTTACAAATGGTGGGCGATACTATTTTATCCTATCCGTTTAGTCTTTTCCAATAATTGGGACAAATCTAATATAGATAGCGGAATTTATTCTCATAGTTCTCCCAATTCTAACCCAACTCCTCAACTTATAAATAGTTTATCCAAGTTACCTATATACTTTACCCATCCCTTAGAAGCGTATCAAATCTAATCCCCTGTTTGATTTTTTTATATACAACTTAATTCCCAATAGTAAGCTTTCTTCACTCAATTGCAATAACCTGATATCAAGTTGCCAAGTGTATCCATCTAACCCACAGACGAGATCAGCTAGCACATTTTTAGAAACTGTATCTATAATGATAGTAGAGATGAAAGCTCTACCTGGCAAGAGTACCTGATAACTATGCTTGAAGTATGAGTTTGAACCATGTACTTATTGAAAGTTAAGGTAACGAGCTTAAAACCCTATTGACTGGAGAGTAAATGCAAGATCATCAAAATCAATGCCCACATAAACTTAAACTATATTTTTAATTTTATTCGAGGTGGGCCGACCTGGGGACGATACCGCACCGATTAAGGGAAATCGAATGTATGGGAAAGGAGGATAAAATCCGGAAAACCTCCATGCGCGGCGTATGATAGGCCAGGAACTCCATGGACCGCCTTTGCTATTCGCTATCTCGGCTCGGGGCATTGGTGCGCAACTCCAACATGAACTTAAACTATAATTTACTCATTTAACTATAAGGAAATCTACTGTTACTTATTATGTAACATGTTAGGTGATGATTCTATGCTCTCTCACCTTATGCTTGTTCTTACATCTGAATCTGTTTTATAGAATGGGTGCATATATCACCAGATCAATATGCTTATTTAAATGGGCCTATATAACATACCTTTCTGTACTATAAAAATATATAGAGCACGCCTTTAGATGAATGTATAACTAATATATCTTTACATATTGTAGCATAGAAAGCTTACTTAGTCAAAGGTATAGTAAATCCGGATATGAAATTTTAACCTTTTAATAGTGATCAAAGTCGCCTTTTAGACTAAATGAACATCTAAACAATACATATTTCCTAAGAAAGATAGACTTGATTTTTGTTTACATAGGCTGCCAATATTGATTTTTAATCTAGTTGCCTTACCTATTTTCCATTTGAGCCAAATTATAAAGTTTTGGATGTTAAACTGTGAAGATTCAATTAAAGTTACATTCTGATAGAGAGGTGGTTTTACTAATTACTTAGCATAAAAAGTTAAAGTTATTGTCGAAAAAGTTGATTGGACTCTACAATTAAATTAATCTGAATGATTAATTACCTTTACAACATGTTTAATCTCTTAAACCCCAAGCCCAAGTAATTAAATTTTGAGATATCATATACTCAATAGATAAATTCCATGACCATTTTTTCATAGATGTATAGATGGGGCATGGTGGATCACATAAATCCACATCGATCTGATAATTTAATTTTGAATGAGGGTGTTGGGACCTTATAATGCTACATTGCCTCAGAAAATGATATGCTGAAGTTGAGGGCCTCTACCATGTTTGTGGCCAACTCGCTCAGGAGGTTTTGATGAAAGGGGTGAGCCACTTGCAATAATATATCTATCTATTTACAAGGTGCTCCATCAGGCGTATCAGAGGGTCTAGTTCTACTGTAGATGGGACTTTTTATATTGGCTCCAAGGTTGTCCAACCATATTAAGAGTTTAGTAAACATAACTGGGCATAATCCAGAGCACATCAGAGCTCTCTAAACCTTGGCTGGTAACAAGAAGATTAATTCTGATCCTTTAACAATATTAGATTTGGCTTCACAAGCACCAAATAAAGTTGCCAATAAAAGCAGATTCCAATAAAGAAGTTGATTATTGATATAAATATATAAAGTATATATAATGCTCAAAGGGGAAAACTTTTCTCTCTCGTTGCAATCACTTTTACAACTTATTCAATTCAAGTCTGAATCTAGTTTGATAATCTCACAGAGGAGATTAGTCTGCGCCCATGTCAGGGAGCAGTTGGGCAAGTAAGGTAAGAGGCACAGGTGGTAGGCCCACGACCTCCAACATTCAAAAATGCCCCAGAGAAACTGGCAGAATAGAAAAAAGTAAAAAACTGGTGGTCACTATTTCCCCAGAAATCCTCACTTGGCAGGCATGATGTAACCAGTACATCAACATGCCGCACTCTCAACCACTCTTGTCAGTGGAATATGGAGTCTGGGTGTTTCTGAATATCCAACAAACAACTTTATTGGAAAAATTTTGTGGGGATGTGCACACTTTTTTCCTGACCACGGTGTACATTGCACCTCACTCCATGTCAAGCAGTTGTCTGGACCTCAGTTTCAAAAACAAGGAGGCAGCAGATGAAGCTGCTGCGGTGTGCATAGTGATCAACCTCCCTGAAGGGCAACAGGTCATCAAAACCAAATGCACCAGATGGACAAAATTCAGCCAAATTTTCCTCACATTTGACTTTTTGATCACTACAGTCAAGCGTGCCTTTCTGGAGCAGCACCTGAAAGATGGTCTAACCATATATGCAAAATAAAATCCTTTGAGATGCAACGCTTTATGCTGATGCCACACCTGTGCACCAGCAAAGCCATTGCAGTTCTGACTCCAACTGAGGAGATTGTGAAGGACCTAACCCAGATCCCACACTCCACTTATACTAACATTGAAGGGCATACCACCCACCCTTTCCGGGTAACTGTAGAAAGTGCACCCCCCATCTGCACCCACTGTGATGCGTTCAGCCATAAGGCACATGCATGCCCCACCAAGGAGGGCATCACATTCCAAGAGCACCCCTCAGCAGCCATGGCCAGCGGGGAGGCACACTATGAACCAACCACCAGCACCAAAGAGGCTTTCCCGTGGGGAGCACAAGGCTGCTACTTACTAATAAAGCCTATCTCCCCTCAAGAGTGAAAGAAGGCCAAACAGGCCCGCAGGGCTGCGGCCAAGGAAGCGGCCAAAGTCGCCTCCGCTATCCCACATTCCTTACACCAGGAGGACATCAAAACCTTTGTGGTGGAAGCAACTTGGGAATCCCTCAACCAATCAGATTTGGGAAGCCCGTGCTGATTGGGCCACCCAATATGAGGATCTGATGGGCGACTCAATCTCACCTGACCTTTACAACCAAGCCCCAATTGAAACCAACTTGGTCTCCAACCTAACTGAAAATTTTATTTGACCCAAATGTTGGTGCACCAAACTCATCCGCACCACAAAAAATTTGTTCAACGTCAGGGAAACAAAAAGCAAAGGCAAAAGCCAACGCGAACCTGTCTGCTAAAATTAACAAAACTACTGATTTCGTTGCCATAAACACTCATGCTGCCATGAAGGCCTGTGGGGATCCAGAGAAGGCTGGTGGGCCCAGGTGCCCACCCCCACACCTAAGGTGCAATGGGGGAAGCCTTAACTTTAGGGACATTGAATATCGCTGGACTCAAGGCCTCGCCGTCCCAGGCTAAGAAACTGAGTTTTTTACAAAAAAATTTACCTGTGGACATCCTGGCCATCCAGAAGTCCCACTGTCCACAAGGTTCTGAGGACGCTTGGAAAACCATGCTTCTCCCTTCCCTATCCTTCTGGTTGGGGCACTGTGGGGTGCTAGTTCAGAAAAACAATTTTTTTAAATTTTTATTGTTGGAATCCTTCCTCAATGGCTGAGTCCTCGTTGTTACATTCTCATGGGCCAACGTGGCACACGCTATTGTCAACATTTATGCCCCAACCTGTGCATGAGAGTGTTGGGAATTTTTCTCATTGGTCAAATCCCTCCTGCTACCCCCAGACCCTTTCATAGTTGGCAACATGAACTGTTGGCTAAACTCACCCACAGACCGTTGGCCTTCCTCATCCCATGCCCCCCAGGGTCATGTAGAACTTCGCGTTCTAAAGGCCACCCTTGGGTTATTAGATGCGCTGCTGCAGCAAGCCCCGCTACTCAAAAACATGACGCGCCCCCACATCCACAACAGCCAATTAAGGTCCATGTCCCACATCAACCTTATCCTTACACCGGCGAAATTTCAATCTCACATTTCCCACTTCCAAACAACAAAAAGCAAATTCTCCGACCACCAGCTGGTCTCAATAACCTACCACTTACCTGTCACAGTAGCTAAGGCCCCGCATTGGTGCAAACTATGCCCACCCAAACTTGCGTTGCCAGGATTTTCCACTTGGGTGAAATCAGCGACTTTAGCAAAAGAGTTTATTACACCGTTTTGTGTGGACCCAATTTCCATATGGTCAGTCTTCAAAGAGGATACCATCCGCCACACTCGCCACCTCTTCTCCTGACGCTCATGAGCTACATTGGCTGTCATCTTGCGCGCTCTGGCAGAGTTGGCACATCATGAGTCTAACGACCAGCCACAGGCTACAGCCCTGCTTGGGGCCAGAAGTGGGCAGAAGCAGCCGCCCACCTCAACGCGCTCAAAAGGCAACATAAACATCAGACTTGTGTTCAGTACAGGGCCAAACACATTACAGAGGGTGGCACGTGCACCACATTTTTTTTAAAAAACTCCTTGCACCGTGCCAGAGCATGGCCTGCACACAGGTGCGGAGATTGGATGATTCTGTTGCGGATATGCTGGCCAAAGTGGCAATCAAAATACAAAATTATTACTCTGAGTTGTACCAATCTGATCCAATTCAGCCAGCTGAGACGAAGAAATTTCTCAACAGCACTCACATCTGCACCGTTTCCCGATACCCAGAATTTATGAATTTGATTACTCTGAATGAACTCTGGTCAGCCATCCGCGGTGCACCAAATCGGAAATTCCCAGGCCCTGATGGCATTCCATATGAGTTCTATAAGAAATACTTCAAATATATATTCCCACTGCTGCTTGCCTCCCTTAACCAGAGCCTTCTGGATATGCGCTTTCTACCAGGAGGGCAAGAGGCCTTCACCGTCACACTCTTCAAGAAAGGGGATAAGCTAGACCTAGCCAACTGGTGCCTCATTTCTTTAACTAACACAGATACAAAAATTTTAACTAAAATCATGGCTAACTGTTTAGGTATTGTAGCATCGGCCACCATCTCCCCAGAACAATTCAGTTTCATACCCAGAAGGTCGATTTGGGACAACATGCACTCTGTGGCTAATGCATGCCAGTCCACAGCCTCTGGGGCACTTGTATTCTTGGACCAACAGAAGGCCTATGTTAGAGTAAACTGGGAATACCTCAGGGCCTGCCTCCACCAATTCCGCTTGCCCCCTCGCTTCATCAACTGGTTAATACTGCTCACGGAATTTGCAATAATAGCAGTGCGTGGCCCTGGCTTCCTCACGGAAGTAGTCCGCCCTCAAAGGGGCCTATGCAAGGGGACCCCCTTAGCCCACTCTTATACAACTTCAGCCTTGACCCACTACTTCAAAACGTGAATGCCCACCTCACTGAGGTCCATGTACCAGGACAAGACCCAGTCAAGATGATGGCATTTGCAGATGACTGAGTGGTTGGAGTGTCTAATAATCAAGATGCATGCGCGCTTAAAGCTCTCATCCAGGAGTATTCCCGAGTAAGTAATGCTGCACTGAACGCTTCCAAAACCGAAATCATCCTCCTTGTCAGTATCAAATCTGCTGGGCCCCAGCGACCAATGCCTAGCCTGGCCCATCTGCTCGCACACGTGCTCGCCTTCTCTGCACACCCCACACCGCCCCACTTGTGCTCCCCTTCGTGCCACGCCCTACCATAGGGCCTGTCCGCCATCTGGGCGTGTGGGTGGAGGCAGGCGGGTATGCCTCAGCAGTAAAGGAAAGTCGTAATTCTAGACAATGTGACAAAGTATATTGCCTCCCTCAGAGCCCACCTTACTTTCCTTACTGGCAGGGTTGTCTTAGACAACTCTATGCTCCTCTCCAAAGTCTGGTTTGGAGCCCATGCAATCGCCTTCTCCCAGGGTTTTTCAAATCTATGTATGCCCTCCTACAAGGGTGGCTATGGTCAGGCCACCCACCGCCAGTGCAGCTTGAGGTCATGTTTGGCCCTCGTCGTCATGGTGGCATGGGCCTGCTTGACTTCAAAGCCCATGCTAAGATCCTGAGCACCTGGATTGCGGCCATCACCACCCCTACGCTCCCCTCCTAACACTGGTTCCGCGCAGCCTGCTCCAACTTCTCCCGCGCCTTGGGCCTTAACAATTTATCAAACCCTCACTCCTTGATGAGATACCTGGCTTCACACCCATCGGCCACAGGTCCTCACAGGACTAAAACCCACTACAAAAGAATCCTCCTCTCCATGCGGAGCGCTGAGTGGAGAATTTGTATTAGCGGACACACAGCCCAGAGAGGCCGCCCCTCTCCTCAGTTCACACAAGAGGTAGAGGGGCTACCCATCCAAGATGGCGTGATCCCCACACGGCCCCATGTCCTATCCAGGGTGGACTACCTGGACATGATGGACATCCCTTACTCCATTGAAACCCAAAAAACTATTCGGAAATACGCACACCATCCTCTGTTGCAGCCTCAAATCTGTTCCCATGTGTGGCACTGCCTGAGGTGAGTGTACCGTATGGCTGAGCGCTCTAATGCTTTACAATCATCCTGCGTTTTTAGTGGCCAGTATGGCACGCTGTTCCACCGCCTGGAGAAGTGTCCTACCTCTAGAGTGATATGGCGCGAAGTTCAACGTCTGCTTGACCAGGATCAAACACATCCCTTCAGTCTGTCTAAAGATATGTTTGCTATATCCATGGTATCCCCCCTTCCACCCTCCCTACGTGCTCTGGTGGTCGCAATCGCCATGTGGACTATCCACACGATTGACTTGGATGCCATCGCAGGCTCCACCCCCACCCTCCCAGAAGATGTCCACAGATTCCAGTCCCATTTGGTGGGCCACTTTGAGGCGTGGATGTTTGGGTACCTCCCACCACGTCGCCGTCAGCTGGTCTCCTCCTGGTTCCCAGTTTGGTTCATCAAACTGGACCCTTTCCTCCACACGTGTCCAATTGTGCTTACGGCCCCTTTACACGCTCCATCCCCCTCCCCATAGTGGCGTTCCCGCTGGCAACAAGAGATAGCATCGCTTCTCTGGGGTGCCTCCCCTGTTACTAAGTTTCGTTTCTTTTGGGTTGACATTCAGAAGTGTCCATCCCCTGGTCAGCCTTCCTCGCAATAAATTAAATTAAATTAAATATAATATAATATAATGCTCAAATGGTGGTTAGCCAAGCGGGTAAGACTTCTTCCACCCCTAGTGCAGGTTTTGAGTTCAAAACCTTTACTGGCTAGAAAAATTCTCGGTGTGGTATATTTGTCCCAAGGTTGACCCACCTTGAATAATTCATATATAATGCTCAAATATACAGCTGCATAAGTAGGACTTAATATTTTAACCAATCAACCTCTTACAATACAATTGTGCATTTGCAACTTATTCCAAGAACCAGCAAAGTCTAACCTATGATCCTCTGAGATCTTCTAGGCTCCCTTCTTAATTTATATCCTGTATCTCTAGCCTGATCATAAATTCATGGCTTCTTCTCAGTGTGCTCCTTTTTCTCATGACCCTAATGGCTCTTATGACTCCATAAGTTTGTTGCAATTGGTTTGACCATCCATCTGTTTGTGTATTATTTAGATAACTTTATATCCTACCTGATATCTAGATATAGGCTTGATATAGATTATAAAGCTTCTTGCCTCGCAGCCCACAGCTTTATAAATAGTTGCCAAAGTCATATTATATTACTATTGGTGATTCTTCTAAGGCATCTAAATTCACCAGTAATTAAAACAGCTGATCAAATCTTAAAACCCCATCAGGCTAACTATCACTTCCTTAATTTACTGATTGTCACAGCCCATGGCCTTGGTTTTGATATTACCTATCATGAAAAATTCATAATAGTTTATTTTGCCCCACATTGGCATAGTATAATTGGTAATGGGGTCCTATTTTTACTACGGCCATCCACAGTGTAAAAATTGCAATCAGCATATTGTTTTAAATTTTATAATTTTTATTCTAGATACACTGACTAGGGGACAAACAGTACCAAAAATTAAAACTTATAAAAGGACTTGATCAAAAGAATGGGAAGATAAAACAAAAAACTTCTAACCAGGTGGGGGTAAAAACTGCTAACCCACTATGGCAGAGGGTGAGGGGGTTGGCAGGTTTTCTGTGGACATATCTGCCATGACAATGCCATTTTTTGATTAAGCGGACAAAAGTGGATAGCCAGGGCATTGAGGCATCAGTGTAGTGTGGGTGGATAACAGTGTAGTAGGAATTCTCCACCTCTTCATTGAGAGCTGCATGGTAAACAGCTTCAACAACCTCCGCTAAGTGATGCTCAGCTTGAATGTGAGCATTGGGGAGCTGGGCAAAATTGGAGATACTATGAAGGGTGGTTTTAGTGGATGTGTTACATACTGCTAGTTTAGTGACATGCATAACATTGGCTTCAGCATCATCAAACAGTTTTAAAAATATTGCTGCAGGCTGATTTGGGGAAATCAGGAGGGAAGTAGAGTGTGGACAGCCCTAGTTGCTATTAAGCTACTGATTGAGTCACTGCTTTGTGTAGGTTTGGGTAACAGGGGGTCCACTGCTGTAAAGGCAAGCTGATAGTCACTTTGGGAGGGGGCGTCATTAAGTTTAGGAGTGAAACATATGGGGGATAGGGTATTGTCAAAATCAGAAATGAAAAATTCAGCCTGACCATAATTGAACTGGCCAAGCAATTGAATGGATACCTCACTCATGATAGCCTTACCTTATTCATCTATCTCAGCCAAAAAGTTTCATGGATTTTAGCTTCAAGATTAGTGTATGTATTTGGGTGCGTAGGAGTAGAATTGGCTGCTTGGGTACATAGGGTGGTCTAAGCCTGACTCTAATTGGATGGGGTAGAGTTGGGTGGGTTAATATGGGTAGTTAATTTTGTGGGGACTGATTTCCCACTCAGGCCCATCAAATGGGATTATTGAGTAGGAGTGGGCAGCAAACTGTCCCATTTGGAATCTTCTGAATAGGGCTCCAAAGCTGTATCAGCAGAAGTGGCATGGTGGAAGATTTTTTGGATGGTTGATCCCAAAGCAGAGGGGAAAAATTTAGTGACCATTATCAACATTAGCCTAAAAGAAATGCTCAGGCGCTGCTGCAATATGAGCGTGGGGGGATCTGGTGGGCTATGGCAGGGTGGTGTGGTATTATGGTGGCAGTTGTGCGAGGGCAGCAAGGCACTCCGCTCCAGAGGGAACAGCGAAGATGAAGTTGGGCTGAGTGCCATAAGCCCTGCCACAATCAGCATATTGTTACCATTATAGAAATATACCAAACCCTAGGCATTTGCTTCCCTGGCCTTTATTGGATAGTAAGCTTCTATCTTTTTTTTAGTACTAGATGGTAATAAGCTTCTATCTTCCCATTCACAAGTGCTGGCTATTGGTCAGAAAATTCACCAATAAGAACTTTGAAATTAGGATAGCTTATCTAAGCAGGCATTATTTAGAAGAGGGATCTTTTTACTACATAGCTTGCCGTCACTCTACAACCAAGGGTAACATAGTAAGATGTTTAGCCACTGGTAGTATTAGATACTATGATGTGCTCATTTATCATGGTTAGTAAAGCCCTATTCCTATTTTAAGTTTTCTTTTGTGAGTCTTTACAGTATACTGTCATCAAACAGTACCCTCATTTTTGTGGCTTGATAACTTGTGTACCTGAAATCTGACTCCCCAGCCCCTTTTTAGTAGGTACAACGGTCAACTAAATTAATGATGTTTGAAAGATTTTTTTCGATTTTGGTAGCATTGGCATCACTCAGCTTCACAAAAAAAATGGGAAAACTCCTTTTAGATGGGGTTATTAAATGCTCCATCATTGGCATGTAACCCAAAGTTATATAAAAGTTCCTTTAACACATTATCTACAATATTTTGTGCATAGTATTATATTATAACTATACTTGAACTTCCTTTGACGTCACAGTGACCATCTGTCAAACTATTTAGGCAGTCATGGGGTATATAACAGCCTCTGTTTTCAGGAAGTTTAGGCTGGTTAAAGCCTACAAATGTTATCAGCTTCTTAAAATTCTTTTTGATCATAGTGTAAGGCCTCAGGGGCCAGCCATCAAGGCGGATAGGGTGTGCACCCCTTTAGAACTATAAAAGAATTTAAATCCCAAGGTCCTCCCTCTCACCCAGATCTCTGACCTAAAGCATACCATAGATGAGAGATGAGTGTCTGATGCACTGCCCTGTTTACCACATGCTGCTCTCACATTTCCTCCCCCAACCCAAACCCATCCTAGTGTCAAAATCTGCAAACTTTTATTTGGGAAGTTTAAGCAGCTTTTTGAAGACTTTAGGATAATTTGGGAGCCCCACACCATAGTCCCCATGCCCTTTCCTCAACAGGTAGTTTAAGCATAAGTCAATTTGAAAGGTTAAAACTTACCTAGAGGACAAAATTCGAGCAAAAGGTCAAAAGAAAGGGCCAAAAATGGGTTTGTCCCCAACACCTCATTCCAAAATCTAAAAAATGTAATTTGGACATTTGGATTCCAAAAAATGTCCTGAGAATAGCTTGGAAGCCTCATTTGTTACTATTGAGGCAAAATCAGGAATTGACTCCATTAAATAAAAAATCAATAAATGGAACTAGTCCCCTATCATAATTTAACTTGGTAGCTGTTTCCCACCCCCTTTCCGCCATATAATCCAGCACCCTGCTAAAAGTAAGGTGTTGGGTAACTTATTATCATTAGCCATTTAGTTCTATTAAAAATTATTATTTGGAAGTCTTACAAAGTAGTCTAATAAGCAAATAAAAAACATGGGAACCTGTTCTTTGGGTTGAGGCTTATCCAAAACTCCTTCCAAAGCGCCTACCCAGGGCTCATGGAAACCAGCGGTGTCTTGTGGACCTTTGCTGGACCTGAGGGTCTTGGTGTACTCACATCAAAAGCAAGTCTTTTTTCATAGCACGCTGGGTTACTAATATCATAACTAAAAAATATAAATGTTTGTTAAAACAAAATTTTGACTTTACCCACTATGCCACCAACTTAATTTTACTTTCCTTTTTAAGAGCGCTCCATAGCTGTTTCCCACGGAATACTCTTTTTACAATCATACAGCAGGTACTAGCTTGTTCAGAACAGCCCACAATTCCTTCATCGCCCTACCTCACTGTAAACAGCCAGAGTTTGTGACCCCCCTAGTTTGCTCACATTAGGCCAGGCTAGGTGTTGGAACTTGACAACAAGGGAGAAACAAGCGATAGAATGGTGAATGTTTCTGAGGTTGAGGCGAACCCCACGCTCTTGACTATTGCACTCATTACCCCTGTAAATGCATAAGGTGTGATAGAGTTCAAGAATATGCAGTTACCCACTAACAACATGGTCCTAGGTTATCATACTGAGGCTGGTGCTATCCCCCCACAGGGGGTCTGAAGGGGCTATAATGGTTCATTTGGGTCATTCCCACATTAGAGTATCTTCCCCACTACAGGATATTCTAATTCTTTTTGGAGGTGGTAATCAGCATAGACTTGACAGCCCCAGCCTTCACTACAAACCACATTGCAGCTGTTGAGCATGTGAGGGAAGCGTCACGTGGACCCCATTTATTATAATTTTTCAAAAAGTGTTCCCAATATCTGACCCTATAGATCCTACGCCTGCAACTTTGTCTTATGCCCAGGCTGCTGCTGTGCCCACTTAATTTACCAACAGGGGCGGAAGATTGCGCTACCCCACAAGGGTTACCCATTTGGAATAACCCTTTTCTCCCTTGGTGAGTTTAATAACGTGGATTATGCTTAAGTCTTACCCCCATTCAATTTCATGTAGGGCACCAGATGGTAACATTACCTTCCTTAATAGATACTGGTGCCTCAGGGAATTGCATTGACCTTAAGGTAGTGCAAGCTTTTGATTTTGCAGTCACTTCAGGGTTGCCTGTCTTGGGGCGTCACGGGTCCCTATGTACACATTCCCTCTTTGTAAACCCTTGCACTTTTTAACCAACGAATATGAATTTAAGGCACACTTTGTGGCAATAGATGAGCTGATCAACCCAGAGTTTTTTGGGGTGGAATGGTGGCGCCGCCAGTCAGTGAGGGTTTACTTAGAGTGGAATATGCTAGCATTCTCCTCCAATGCTCGCTCAGGTGAAATCCCCTTCTTCCCAGCCTTGCAACAAGCATTGCGCAATCAGCTACCATAGAATACACCGCCACAGATATTGTGATTGAGATTCCTTCTTTGACACTAAACCTCTCTACATTCAATTCAGCTTTTGATGTGTAAGGGTCCAATAAGCTGTCCAATCAGTCATAATTTGATCAGAGTTTCCAGTAAACAGTGGACCTGATCAAAGTCAACTGTCCCTTATATCCCTAAACGGCTGCAGAAGAATAGGCTTTGAAGACGTGGATTGATGACATGGTGACGAAGGGGTGGATGGTCAAGAAAACATCTCCTGTGCCCTCCCCAGCGGTCTTCGCCCAGAAGCCTTATGATACTTTATGACCATATGGAGATTACGGACACTTTAATAATTTGACGTTTCCTATCCCTACCTTTTGCCCCTGGAGCCAGCGATTTTTCAAGCAATCTATAAATCAAAGTTTTCTCCTAAGTTGATCAGGTAAACGCTTTCCATCAGGTGCAGGTCAAGGCTGGCCAGTAGCGGGTGACTGCAATTCACACCTGGTAGGTCATTTATTAGTTTAAAGTTATGCCCTTTGGATTAGAAAACGACCCAGCTGTGTTTCAGCGCCGAACGAAATATGCCCTTAGGATCTTAGATTCTCCTGTGCAATTGCCAATGTGGATGACATCTTAATCCATTCTCACAATGAAGAGCAGCACGCAAAGAATTTAGTGGCTATAGTAGCTGCACTCCAAAAATCTGTACTGGTTGTTAAACCCTCCAAATGTGAATTCTATATGGATGAAGTTCAGTTCCTAAGTAACTTAATCTTAAAGGATGGGTATGCCATCGCGCCTCCCAAATTGAAAGCTATATGCTCATGGCCCACCCCAGTAACACAGAAGTAAATGTGGAGTTTAATAAATTCAATTACTTTTCTATAAAAGTTCTCACCAACTATTTTGGAGCGGCCTCACCCCTTCACCCCCTCACTGATATGTATGCATCATTTTTGGGCACCATAATGCCAAAAGGCTTTTGAGGCATTGGGAGATGTCTTCACTTCTGCTTCCAGTTTGCGTCAAGCTGATGAGGACAAGCCTTTTATAGTGGCATGTGATGCCTCCAATACTGAAGTTGGTACTATCCTCCTGAAAGAACATGATGGCTGGGAACACCCTGTAGCGTACTTCTCAAAGGAGTTTAGTGTCATGGAGAAAGCTTGGGCCATTTATGATAGTAAGTTGGTAGCGGTGTCATGGTTTTTAAAGCACTGGAGGTACCTTTTGAAGCGTGCAAAGCATATAGTGGTTTTCTGCACAGGCCACTAGTCATTTGCTTATTATTTCAAAACCCAGAAGTTAGCTCACAGACAGACTAGAACCCACCGCGACCTTCTTAGTTTCAACTTTAAGTATGAGTTTATCAAGGGGGACACCCATATTTTAACTTGTCTCGCGAGCTAAAATACCATGATGGATCCCGCTGTGGAGACAGGTCTTGAGTTAGTAACTTTAATTCCCTGAGTAGATCATAGCTCCCCCACCCCCAGCTATTGCGTGGTTGACCCCCACCCCATAACCTACACCCAGAATTAAACCTACGTAAGCCATATCCAAAAATAAGTATAAGTACAAATCCAGATCCTGCAGTTGCACATCCCCCAGTTTTCCTGATACTCCTGTTGAGCTGGCGGGTAAAGTTACCCCATCAGAGATAGTCCACCAGTGACTGAAATTACCTCACCTGATCCATCCCTGGTGTCCTTTAACAGCGAGAGTTCTCTACTAGATGCTGTTTTGGCATCCCAGTCCACAAATCCTGAAGGGCAGGAGCTTCTAATAAGTATTGAAGCAGGTTTAGCCCCTTCTGAATGGTATACCCAAAAGGATAGGGTAATATAACTATGAGACAAAGCATAGGTTGCTTCTGAGCTGCGTTACCGCGTCATAAGAAAATATCATTATCTATTAATCATGGGGCATCCCTGCGAAAAAATGTATTAATTTAATCAAGCGTGGGTATGATTAGGATGAGTTTGACAAAGGAGTTTCCCACTTATTGAGCAATGCTTAGTTTACCAGGTTCAAGCCAGATAGGATTGGATTGAACGGCCTTGTCCACACTCTCCATTTAGTGGCAGGGCCATGACATCGTTGTCAATGGTCTTCATTGTAAGCTAATCTATATCCTGTTGGTAAGTGCAATCATGGTGGTAGTAGATCGCTTTACAAAATGTGGTTTCTTTATCCCTTGTTTGACAACCACTACTGCTGATGTCATGGCACATTTTTTTGTGGCACATGTATTTTCCTTGTTTGAGGTTCCACATAAATAATTAGTACAGAAGACCTCAGTTTAAATTTCAGGTTTAGGGAGTCCTTGTGTGACATGCTTAAAATTAGCCTGTGCAGATCCTCATCCTATCACCCCAATCTGATGGCCAAATGGAGCATACTAATCAGACCTTAAAGCAGTGTCTCCGATGCTACGCAACTTTTCATAAGACACATGGGAAGAAGACCTTCCTCTGGCCCGTTTCCTATAACAACTCCCTCCATTCATTAACAGGAGTGTTCCCTACGTATGCAATCTGGGGTACAACCCTTCTTTCACCGTTGTATCTCATACAAGGAGGTATATCAAAGCAGCAGATACCTTCAGCACACACATCAAGAAGGTCCACCAACAAGTCCAGAACCAAACAACTGAATAAACCAATGATGCAAAGCGATTGGAAGATAAGAAGTGACTTGAGGCACCCAAATATAGATAAGGAGAATTGGTGATGGTGGATGTCAGAAAATTACAATTCTGATGTATAGATAAGAGTGGTTTGGAGGTAAATAAAGAAAATATCAGCCAAAAGACCCTGGCTAATTCTTGGTGGAACCTCTCAAATCGGGGTAACACTTTATTACTACTTCTTGGGAAAACAGCACGAGTTTGGACAGTCAGATTTCACTAATTTCGTTGGCAAAATCAGGGGAGCCATTTTGAGGTCCCTCCCAGCTTACAGCTAAATTATTACACCCTACACCGCGGAAACCAGCCCCTTACATAGGTTTGGAGGGAGTCCAGCAAGATGGAAATATTTTCCTGCCCAATGATTGGGTAAGATATTAAAACCTTACCTCACGGATTTATCCTACCTTCTATTGCTCTCCATTGGCCATTCCATCAAATCGAGGTGAGTCTCAAGAGCTCTGATAAGTCGAATTCCATTATTCCCTAATTTGGACATTCTTAGCCTGATCCAAAATTTGAGCCTAAATGATTAATACTAAGCATCAAGATATTAATAAAGGTTTCATTTAACCCCTTACCACAACTAATAAAAGAATCATAGAAAACCAACCTTTTAGTATAAATTTACAATTATCTTTATTTTAACTAGTGACCAAAAACCCATTTACTTATTTTGTCAGTTAAAAAGATATTTATCCTAAATATTGTTGAACTCAGGGGCTAATTAGTACAGCTAGTATACACCCTGCCTGATTCTAACAATGGACAAATAAAAATCTGCACCTTAAGGTACCATTTCAGATATTAGCTTGCAAAAGGAGAATGCCCATTCTATTGCCAAGGTCCTGAACAATGGCGCTTTCCAATTTCACATCCCCCTTATTGAAAAATAAGTAACTAATTTCATGCTTCATCACTTTCTTCTTCTAAAGGCGAGAAACTAGCAGAGGTTGAGCCCATAATGGTGGAGGGAGACATGAATTTGAAGTAGAAAAGGCCTCATATTCCGGGTGGGTTAAATAAAAATTGCATTAACTTATTTCATGGAAGGAATATCCAGCATTTGAGAACAGCTGGGTCCCATCCAAGGACTGTACCAACTGGCAGGAGTTAATATAGGAATTTCACAAGGAGAAACCAAATGCTTCTTTACCTAACTCACTCAAGTCCGCCACCCTATATGACATCAAAACACCTCCTCTCACAAAAATTACACCCTGGCAAAAGTACCTGAAGGGGGTGTTCGCCCTACCCATCAAGAAAAGGGTAATGTAAGGCCTCAGGGGCCAGCCATCAAGCTGGACAGGGTTGTGCACCCCTTTAGAACAAAAAAAAAAAGAATTAAAATCCCAAAGCCCTCCCTTTCACACAGATTTATGACCTAAATCATACCATAGATGAGAGATGAGTGGCTGCTACCCTGCCCTGTTTACCACATGCTGCTCTCACACTTCCTCCCCCAACCCAAACCCAGCCTAGTGACAAAATCTGCAAAGTTCTATATAAATTAAGCAGCTTTGTGAAGATTTTTAAAGAATTTAGGAGCCCAACACCACAGTCCCTATTCTCTGTCCCTAACTTGCAGTTCAACCAGAAGTTATATTGAAAGAGAAAAACTGACCTATAGGATAAAATTAGCGAAAAAGGACAAAAGAAAGGGCCAAAAATGGGCATTGAACCCAACACCCCTTTCCAAAATAAAAAAATGTGAATTTGGACATTTGGATTTTGGAATATGCCCTACATAAAGCTTAAAAGCCTCATTTGTTACTAAGCAAATTCAGAATCTGGCTCCATTAATTACTGAATTCATAAATGAAACTGGTCCCCTATCATAATTTAACTTGGTAGCTGTTTCCCACCCCCATTCCACCATATAATCCAGCACCCTGCTAAAAGTAAGGTGTTAGGTTATTTTTTCTAATATTGCCCATTTAGTTTTATAAAAATATCATTATTAAGTTTTCTAGATAGTTATGTTAAAAAGTAAACGCGAAACATGGGCACCTGTTCACAGGGGTGGAGCTTGTTCAAAACCCCTTCCAATGCTCTCACCTAGGGCTCATTGAAACCAGCAATGCCTTTTGGACCTTAGCTGGCCCTGTGGGTCTTGGAGTAACTATGTCAAAAGTCAGGTCTTTTCATAGCACGCTAGATTACTAACACATGGGCTGAGTCATTTGAGAATCAAACGTTATTCAGGCCAGGTAGGTTGTTAGTACTATTATAAGTTATATAAGAAAGGAAATTTTCAGGAAAGGTTTTAATAAGACATTAAATTAACCTCTACAGTTGATACTTTATTAATATAGCCTATCAAGAGAGTGTCTGTAACTCTCTCGTTCCCAGTAAGGTGGTGTGGGATGCAAACCCACATTGCTAGGGAACTAGCCATTAGGAGAATGGGTAGGAAGGCACCTCGAACTGTGCCAGTGCAAAGGGTACCCCAGGCAAGGGTGTAAAGAGCAACATATAATACCAAGTAAGTAAGGAACATCACCGCTTGAGTGGACCCCAGAGGGATTTCCATAATCAAGTGTAGCTTGGTGTCAGGGGGCTTGGGTGCCTCGATCTGGAGGGGACCTGGGCGGCCCACAGGAGCCCCTGGAAAATTGGTAAATTGCAAGATAAGGTAGTGGCCCACATGGTTGGAGACCTCCCCAAAGAGGTCCACCACCAAGTTTGCCCAAAGAACCATTGATAAAAAAAGTAAAATAACGGGGGTTTTTATTAAAGAAAGTCGACCAACAAGGAATGTTGGTTGCAAAAACATATTTAAAGTGGGACGGGTAAATTAAGGTTCTGTGGAAGTCCGCCCAAGCCTTGACGCTCCAATAAACAGACGCTTCCGTCTGTTTTAGTAAAATACACCGAAAGTGCCTTCACTCAGATAATTGATTGAAGCCGTATTTTACCTGAGCTTAAAATTACATAGCTGGAGCGGGACTCAAACCCTTGCTCTCCAATCAAGCAAATCGAACCATCTTCATTTAAAATGTAAATTGTTCATTTCAGTGCCTGGGCCAAGACAAGAAGCTGGGCGTTTTGCACCCCATTAGTATCAACCTGGGCATGCTTGGCTTGCACCCAGCGTTGATCTAATGTGTGTCAGGTCAGGATGAGCCTAGAGTTTCACCTTCTGGGCCTCCTGTAGCCCAGCCTTATCTCTGGCATCAGTTCCCACTATAATGTCATCCAACCATGACGTTACCCTCTCCTCCTTATTGGGCTCCCCCCCTCCAGGGGCGTTTGCTAAGGAGAAGTTCTTATGTGCTGGCGGCAACTTCATAGCAGAAACGGCTGGCTTAGGCTGAGATCCTGCAGCCTCAGGGAAACGATTATGAAATGATTCAATCAGGTCTTGGGCATGTACACAATCCCGTGCTGGCACCCAGCTGTTCTCTGCTGCATCAAACCCTTTCCAAGATACCAAGTACTTAAGACGTCTCTTAACCCAGTGGGAGGCTACTATTTCCTCCACTTCCCATTCCGGTGCCCCATCCACAAGATAAGCCTCAGGGGTCACAGGAGGAGGGCCCTCAAACAGGGTCAACTTGATTTCATGAAAGATGGAAAAGATCCGAAACGTGGAGGGAAGATCCAACTGGTATGAGGCATGTCCCACCTTTCTAACTACACGGTAAGGACCAATCCTCTTTGGACCCAGTTTTTTGCATGTCTGCTTGATAGGGATGTTGTTAGCATCAAGCATCATGAGATCCCCTTCCTTGTATGTTGGACCCACTCGGCACTTTCCATTGGCATTTTGTTTATAAACCAGCATAGCCGCCTCCAAACTTGTGGACACCCCTTGATGGACCTTCTTGAGAGTCTTAGCAAAGCCCAGCACCGCTTCCACTTTGGAACCACAGCTGGGCTCTATGTTAAAAGCAGGGTTAAGGCTGTGGTTAGCAAAAAAAGGTGAACAACTGATTGATGAATGCAAAGTGTTGTTATAACTAAACTGGGTTATGGGAAGGTGAGGAACCCAATCTGAATGGTCTGCGGTGGTGTAACAACGCAAAAATTGTTCCAAGCAATGGTTCACTCGCTCAGTCTGCCCATCTGATTGAGGGTGATAAGCAGTTGAATGGCAGGGGCGGATCTGAAGAGTTTTACACAACTCTTCCCAAAAGATGGAGGTGAACTGGGGTCCCCGGCCACTAATGATTTCTTGAGAAACCCCATGAAGCGCAAATACATGGGCAACGAAGAGCCTGGCCATTTCAGTGGCAGTTATAGTTGTTCTGCAAGGAATAAAGTGGGCGAACTTTGTAAACGGTCCACCACCACCATGATTGCATCATACCCATCTGAAACGGGTAACTCCACAATTAAATCCACTGATAGGGAAGTCCAGGGCCCTTCAGCCTTTTGGACTGGTACCAGCAACCCTGCTAAAGGTTGCCGATTGGGTTTCATTTGATTGCAGATCAGGCACTCTTTACAGTACCGCCCTACCTGAGCAGGCAAGCCCTTCCAATTGTAAGTGCTTTGTATCAACTCCAAGGTCTTTGCTTTTCCAGGATGACCAACGGTGATTCCGTCATGATGGTTCTGGATGATCTCCAGGCGCAGTGGTCCAGCAGGAACCCATAGCCGCCCCTGAAACCACACCATCTTAACCTTCATGTGATAACCCCTGGATAAGTCCTCCTCATTCAGGGCGCTCTTAGCGAGAACAACAGCATATTCAGCTGATAACAGCTGAGAAAGAACTGCCTTCCTAAACATGCTATATTCTGCTGCATTTTCCAAAGGCATGAGCGCTGGCGTCTGTACCATGGACTTAGGAAGTTGAGGCAGAATCATACTCAGTGGAATAATCAACTGGGTGTTTTGAATCTCTACCTCCTTTGGATTAGGAGCCAAAGCAGGGTTGCGGCTCAAAGCATCCGCCAAACCATTCTCCTTGCCCTTGGTGAACTCATAGGAAAATGTAAATAGGGCAAGGGTTTCATGCCAACGGGTCTGACGTGGTGTTAGAACATGTGGAGCCCGGTAGTACAACAGGGCTCGGTGGTCTGTGCGTACCCAGAATGGTTGGGAAGAGCCATGTAAGTGGTGACGCCAGTAAATCAGCGCCTCCACCACTGCTAATAACTCCTTGTCATATACGGCGTAATTTAACTCATGCAGAGACATTTTTCTAGAAAAATATCCCATGGGATGCTTGGACCCATCTTCACCCACCTGTAACAGGGCAGCTTCAATGGCGAAGTTGGAAGCATCTGAGGACACAATGAACTCCTTTGCTTGGTCAACATGGCGAAGGATGGATGTGGATAACAAGGTGCACTTCACCGCTTGAAAAGCATACTCCAAAATGGGGGACCACTGAAGCACCTTGGCACCGCTGGCCTTATATAAGGGGGCTGCCACCTCGGAGAGACTGGGTGTGAACTTCTTGAGGAACGTACACATCCCCAAAAAGCTCCTCAATACTTGACAGAGTTGGGGGTAGGCCACTCACGAATAGCCTTATCCTTGTCTGGAGTTATCATATGGCCCTGGTCAAAAACGACGTTGCCCATAATAAGTAACCTGGGACTTGAAAAAATTCGCATTTACTAATCTTGAGGGTAAGGCAAGCGGCCCTCAATCTCTTCACTACTTGTCGAAGGTGTACTGTATGTGACTCATGATCAGGGGAAAACACCAGAATGTCATCCATGTGGGCAACTGCACATACCCCCAACAAGTCTCCCAACGCTGCATCGATGCGGCGTTGAAAGATGGCAGGGGCATTCTTAAGCCCAAAGGGCATAACCTGGAACTGGAAAATTCCTTTTCTGGTGCAGAATGCAGTTAACCATTCCTGGCCCTTCTTTATCCGGATTTGATTGAACGCATTGAGGCAGTTCAGCTTGAGAAAACCTTCACCTTCTCCACATAGCGTGCAATCTGTGAATCTAAAGGGATGGGATGGAGGTCAGGTACAGTCATATTGTTTAAGTTTCCATAATCAACACATGGACGTAAAGTTTCATCAGCCTTCTCCACAAAGAGAAGTGGGGAGCAAACAGGGGAGGTACTCTGAAAGATGGCACCTTTGGTCAACTGCTCCTTAACCCATACATCTAAAACCTCTTCCTCCCGGACAGTCAATGGGTATATGGGGGAAGAAATACGCACCAGATCCACAGTAAGTTTAAATCCGCAATCAAATTCGGAATGTTCTGGTAGCATACTAGCTGAAGCTGCATCAAAAGAAGATGCCAACTCCTCCAAACAAGAAGGTAAGGAAAGTAACACAGTGGGATTCAGCAAAGGGGCAAGATACGGACTGGGAACATTGGGCCAATGGGGTAATTTGCCTTGGACGTTATCCTCAGACAAAGGAACAATCAACTGGTGACTGTTTGTCAAAGACAAGGATAAAGTGTTTTCTTTTAAATTTGTTCTGACGTCAAACTTCCGCCACCACTCAACACCCAAAATGATGGGAAACAAGAGGTTTCTGATAGCTTGAAAATGATCAGACAATAGATAAGAACCTACCTGAAAATTGACTGACTCTCTGACGTTCAGTGTGGGGGATATCTTGAGAAGCCCCACTCTAACCATACCACCGGGTGAGTAACTCAACTCAAGGTAGTCAGCGAGGTTTTGGTCAATAAAATTATCTGAGGCACCAATATCCACCAAAATAGTTATGCTGAACTTTCCATAAGAAGAAGTAAGAGTAGCAGTCAACAAGAAGTATCCATAATGGGATTTATCCAATGCAGAAAACGCCATCACTTCACCTGAAAATTCTTCCTCCAGTTCCAACAAGCCATCAGGGTTTGTTTTAAAATCATAGAAGGGGGAGGGATAGTGGGCCACTCTTACTACTGAGGCCACATATCCCACCACACCTTCTGCAGGTGCATATACATCTTTATATTTATAACGTAGTTCTTTTTCCACTTCCTGAGAACCCCTAATCATGGTAGGGGTCAAATGAGGGTTCTCAGGGGTGATCTGATATAAAGAAATAGAATCCTCATAAGACCATATGAAAATATAAATGGCTCGTTTTGTGATATTTTGCTTTCAATATAAAACGCGTTTTCTGGTTCTAATAAACCCACACTTATTCCAAGGGTTCAGTGTGCATCGCTATCCATGGCCATCACCCCCAAGCCCTGAATTGATGCCTCAGAATGCACCTCAGAAACGTGTTGGGGAGAAGAAATGATAACAGAAAGCCTTTTTTTTGTTAAATTTGGGTTTGGACCCTCTGATGTTCCTGATTTCTGCCAAGATGGGGAGGAAATCAGTGGGAAGCATCTCATAATTCAAGGAAAGATCACTAGTTGAGGACGCGATATTTATAGGGATGACCATGAGTGACATCATCGTGACAGAATCGTCTGAAACCTTTACTTCCTTCTCGGGGCTAGACCCATGTACAGTTCCAAATATAGAAGGAGTCAAAGGATTAGAAGGATAAGATTCCATCATTTTAAGAAGCGCGCGTGACTTTTTGGTTTGCGTATTTATATGTTTTGATCTGATGATGGCCAATGTACCTAGCCCCTTCTGGGTTGGGGTGGGGAAACTATCCAAAAGAGTTTTGAAAGATGATTGCAAAAAGTCTGAGACCACCAGGTGCAAGCAGGAAGGGTGGACACTTCCCAATTGGTAGTTGCAAAAATAACGCCAAGACGTATTAATACAAAACCTAATGAGAAAACTGTGGTGAGCACCATCATGGCAGTAAAAAAATGGCCAACACACCCAATTTACTAATATTGAAAGTCCCACATGTATATTTTGTATGCTCATATAATAAAACAGTTGGTCAACTAATGCCAAGAGAGTGTCTGTAACTCTCTCGTTCCCAGCAAGGTGATGTGGGATGCAAACCCACATTGCTAGGGAACTAGCCATTAGGAGAATGGGTAGGGAGGCACCTCGAACTGTGCCAGTGCAAAGGGTACCCCAGTCAAGGGTGTAAAGAGCAAAATATAATACCAAGTAAGTAAGGAACATCACCGCTTGAGTGGACCCCAGAGGGGTGTCCATAATCAAGTGTAGCTTAGTGTCAGGGGGCTTGGGTGCCTCGATCTGGAGGGGACCTGGGCGGCCCACAGGAGCCCCTGGAAAATTGGTAAATTGCGAGATAAGGTAGTGTCCCACATGGTTGGAGACCTCCCCAAAGAGGTCCACCACCAAGTTTGCCCAAGGAACCATTGATAAAAAACGTAAAATAACGGGGGTTTTTATTTAAGAAAGTCGACCAACAAGGAATGTTGGTTGCAAAAACATATTTAAAGTGGGCTGGGGAAATTCAGGTTCTGCAGAAGTGCGCCCAAGCCTTGATGCTCCAATAAACAGATGCTTCCATCTGTTTTAGTAAAATACACCAAAAGTGCCTTCACTCAAGTAATTGATTGAAGCTGTATTTTACCTGAGCCTAAAATTACATAGTTGGAGCGGGACTCAAACCCTTGCTCTCCAACCAAGCGAATTGAACCATCTTTGTTTAAAATGTAAATCATTTTTTTCAGTGCCTGGGCCGAGACAAGAGGCTGGGCGTTTTTCACCCCATTAGTATCAACCTGGGCATGCTTGGCTTGCACCCAGCGTTGATCTAAGGTGTGTTCTAGGTTAGGAAGAGCCTGAAGTTTCACCTTCTGGGCCTCCTGTTGCCCAGCCTTATCTCTGGCATCAGTTCCCACTATAATGTCATCCAACCATGACATAGCCCTCCCCAAGATGAGACCTATAGGAAAGACTTAAAGTTCATCACGTGGACACAGTGATAGGTGTTGTGTGGTATCATCCTTATTGGAATACTCAATTCTGCCTCTCATATCAGCAGTTAAGGTTCATCCAGAAGGCCTGTAACTTCTTAGTTTGTCCTCCGCGCATATGGTAGAAAATAACATTTTGTCATAACTTATATATGGGAAACTTAGGCCTTTAATCACTTTCCCTGGTACTCTCTTAAAGTGATTCTATAATGTTTCTACTGACATTTAGCTAGATTTTGACTAACGTCTCTGCCTGCTCTTCATGGTAGCTTCCGAGATCTAAGTTCTCCCTATTCATGTTCATCACTGGGATAACAAGCTTGACAGTGTGGCTTCCCTTTATATAGCGCTTTAAATTGTAACATACCAGTAGTCCTGTTGTAGCTTAAATGAGAACTGAACAAGGTTGATGGCAACAAGATGTCAAATTATGATCTGTGGTTGATTAAAATCATATTAAATATTCATGTAAAGTTGAATAATTGCCATCTCAATTTTGGGAGAAGAATGTTTGGGCATACATCATCCAAATATACTAAATACTGTCAGACAAAACAAGTCCAATATGGTGATAAGAGCGCCTCGGTTCATAATATGGAAGAAATTGGCCAAAAGACTCTGGCTGATTCTTGGTGAAGAGATTTTCAAATCGGGGCTAAACTTCAATTAATGATTATTGGCTAAATAGCACAAGTTTGGGTAGTTGTATTGCACCAACCATATGGCGGATTCAGGGGAGTCCATATGAGTTTCCTCCCCATCCCAATAACAATTTAGTTAAGCCACCTATGCGGAGACCACCCCTTTTTATAGGCTTGGATGAGGTCCCATAAGGTGCAACTACTTTCCTCCATGTTGATTTGCTCAAATATATAAAACCCTACCTCACGGACTTGTCCTACCTACTGGCGACCCTCTATCAGCCGTTACATCAAAGCAAGGTGGGTTTTAAAAGCTTTGATAAGTCAAACACTCATATTTCCTAATTAGGATAAAAGCTTATTTTGATTTTTCCCCATCTCGCTTTAAGCCCCAAGTTACTATAAATAATAAGCAGCAAGATTGTAATAAGGTTCGCTTTTTGATCCCCTTGCCATAACTTAAAACTATTAACAGCCAACCTTTTTGTATAACTAAAGTTATAAATTAAAATAATTTAAGTACGGCAAATTAATTGGTAAAAAAATAAGCAAATCATCTATGAAATCCAGAGGAGATTGGCACCAGCAAGCAATAATTAGCTGGATTCCCAAAAAGTGTTACTCACTACATGGGGCTTCTTGTACACCACAAAATCTCAACTAGAATATTAAGGTTGTCAAAGTAAATACCCTCCCTCTCTTTCCCTTAAAAGAAAATCAAGGATAGTTGCCCTTTGAAAAGCAACTAGCAAGCGCATTATCCAGTTTTAAAGAGCTAGAACAGCGCCCCTTAAAAGCCCCAATTAAGGACAAGTTCACCCTCCGGTGAGGGGAGCATGTTTCTTTTAATTTTGTTCATTAATCTGCCATGCAAGGCGTGACTGACAAGCAAGAAAATAAACACATACTTCCTAGATTAAGTCGTTTGGCACAGGAGATAATGTCCCTTATATGAATACTCTGCATACCTGGGAAGAAGTTAAAGAGGCTTTTTGGACTGAATTTGGTTCAAAACAGAGTCTAAACAGGGAAAAAAAGGCCTTTATGCGCCTTAGCATATATGATGGTGAGCTGACCGCTACCTTTGCTGAGCGGTTTTACCTCGCTTTGCAGAGGTTGTCAACGTCTAACATGCTAACCCTTGATGATGCCATCGCAGCCATGTTAACTGGGTTAGCTTCTCAACCTTCTCTAGCCAGTCATATCATTCAGTGAAGCACACCTTCAAGAATGTCCGCGACATAAAGGAGGCTTTGTTAGACGTTGCTTATTTACATACCTGTGCAACAACAATGAAGCTGTGGTGAAACCCCAAGATATAACCATTGAAGAGCTTTCGCCTGTAGGACAGTGGGGGTGGCACCAATGACCCCCATGGGCACATCTGTGCATATCCGCCCTGTAAAACCTGCTTCTTAAGTGCTACTTAAAGCAGATATCACTCCCTCCTGTAGGTCTGAGACATGTAGGGCAGTTGATACCGTGTTCCCCCCACAAGCTCACTAAAGCCGCTGTGCCTTCTCCTCCAGCCAAGGGGGTAGTCGTGCAACTTAAGGTTAACCCCTGCAACAAGGAAGCGCTTGCTGGAAATACATATGGTCAGAGGATAGCTACTTAACCTTATGTGCCTGACTCCCCTACCTCAATTGCATCATTGCCATTTGTTAAAAAACCAATGGGGACGAATCTGAGGGGGTTACAAAGATGTTAATTACTACATGCTGGGGGTACCCGCTGAAGTGGAGGTCCCTGATTGATTAAAAGCTGGAGAAGTAGATGAGACTACCATACCTAAGGAAACGTATCTCAGCCAAATTCTAGGGTGTCCAACAGTTATTGATACAGCCAGCGATGGTGACCAATTCGTAGCTGGCCTGATTTGACCTCTTCAGCGGGTGAATCACATGAAATTCATCTTGGATAAAACACTGAGACTGCTAAAAGACTAACCTCCTCCTTTTGGCTCAAGGAGGTCTTATATTTGTCACCTAACTTTGAAGGAACGCTTACTAAGGTTGAAGTAGTCACTCAAAAGGTCTGAATACTAGCCATTTTGGACACTGGCTCCCCAGTTAACGTGATCTCCACAAAGCTTACTTATTAAGATAAGGCTAGCGCCTGACTTGTAGTACACACAACAATTTGGAACTTCTGGCCCAAATAATACCCATGCAATTGGGGCATACTCTTCTCTTACTACTCGAATTGGGAATCTTATTTTATCAGCACCTGCTGTGGCTTTGGATAAATTCACATATGTTATGCTCATCGGCACTCAGTTTGTGATTTAGTATAAGGGAATAATAAACATAAGAAGGGATACCTCTCGTTACTCAACTATGACTCCCATTAGTCTTATCCAATAAAGAGCACAGCAAGTACGAATACTCTTTTCTGATAGAATACCCTTTCTCAGCTATGACTTTATTTTATTCCACCTCTGGACGCAATACTAAGAAATTTCCCAACTCAGTGGATGCAACGGACGGCATCCCTTTCTATGCTGTAGATGAGGCATTGATTAAGACTGGTGAACAAAGCGTGGTTGACACTAAAATCACGCTCCAGATCCTACACCACTGCTTGTTGCATATTACAAGTCTTGAGGAAGTTAGCCCCTTTGAGCCTCGGGTACTGCCTGGGATACTAAACCTAGCCTATCAGAGGCCTATTACCCTTCTGATGAGAAAACTCACCAGAAAAGACGTGGTCATAAAAAACACCAGGAGATTAACAGAGGCTTTCTACTTCCAGTGGAGGATATTGAACGTATCCACTCCGTCAGCTCTATGGCAGATTTGGGCTTGCCTATGGATAACCTGGTGTGTACTCTACCCAATGTACATATTTTGGATGAGCTAATCCCAGACGAATTAGAAAAAGTTCATACTTTATTAGATGAATACATCGACATATTTTTAAATCAGACAATGACTATGGCCACATAAAAGTCTGCTGTTACTCCATCAATGTGGGTGATGCCCATCCTATTCTGTCCAAACCTTACTGTAAGATGAAGGTGGAATAACGGCAGATAAGGACAGAGCTCCAGCAGTTGCCAGACGCGAGGTTATTAGTTCCTTCACAAAGTCCTTGGTCTTTCTCTCTATTGCTTATTAATTAGAAAAACGGAGGGCATCAGATAGTCATAGACTACCAAAAGTTGAATAACCTCACAAAAAAGGATAGCTATCCTATCCCCCGCATTGATAAGAGCCTAGCCCAACTCTCTGGCTCTATCTTCTTTTCTGCTATAGACTTGGCTAGCGGCTATTGGCAAATGACCTTTCCCCTGAAGATCAGGAGAAATGTGCTTTCATTTGTATTGAAGGTCTTTTCCAAACAACAAAATACCTCAAGGGTTGTGTAACGCACCTGCTTATTTCAGCGTACAATGTGCCACACTTTGCGGGACCTGAAGTTGACTCGTGTCATCATATATCTTGATGATATCACAGTGTTCTCACAAACCTTCACCGAATATCTTTATTATCTGAAGGTGGTGTTTCAACGGTTACACAAGTCAAATATTAAGTTAAAGCCTTCAAAGTGTACCTTCTTCCAAAGGAAATTGGATTTCTTTGGACATTCCATTTCTTGAGAAGGAATCCAACCCATGCAAGATAAGGTTTAAGCAATTTCAAAAATGCCTCCACCTAAAAAGCTACGGGATATCCAGGTATTTCTAGGGATTATTGGGTATTACCATCAGTTTATCCTCAAGTATGCCCAGCTCAGCAAACCTCTTGTTCGCCTATTAACTAATAACACCCCTTTCTATTGGGGTGCTGAAAATAAGGCCGCTTTCGAGACATCAAAACAACTGCTACAACAACATACTATCCTGAGGCACCCAGTTTACAATAAACCATTTATCCTGTTTACCCACGCTTCAGAATATTCCATTAGGGCCATCTTAGCCCAATTTGATAAAAATGGTGTAGATCATCCAATATCCTATTTCAGTAAGATGCTGTCAAAAGTCAAATGCAACTACAGTGTAACTGAGAAGGAGTACCTTGCCATTCTGTTAGCTGTGAAGCACTACTGCCCTTTTTTAAATGGGACCATATTCACTGTGGTTACAGACCACGCTTCCCTAAAATGCTTGCAGAACATGAAGGATCCTACTGACTGGTTAGTTCGTTGGGCTCTAAAGCTCCAGCATTATGACATGAAAATTGAGCACCGTGCTGGAAATTGTCACATGAATATTAATGGGTTGAATCAACTACCAGACCTTCACTTGAATAATAGTGAGGCGGAGAGGTTACATGACCTCTTAAGGACCCCTGATGACTGGTAGGATGAGGACAAGCCTGTACAGAAAATCTTAGCCCGGCACTCCTTTAACACTAAAAGTGGATAGCGGGAAGTTGTATAAGAAGGTGGAGGCAAAATGGATGCCTTACCTGTGGCTCTTGGAACGTGTACCTACTATCCTAGAAGCTCACTCTGCCCTTGGTCATGGAGGGGCAAAAAAACTTATGAGTGGATTAAGGATCGGTACTACTGGGATGGAATGATAGAATCTATTTTTGACATAATGAAGCTTGCCTTGCATGTAAAAAGAAATCTGGTTTAAAGACTAGATATTATCAACCAATTACCCCTCAACAACCATTCCACACCATCAGTTTGGGTGTAGTGAGTTCCCTTCCTCAGACTGCTAGTGGAAACAAATTTTTCCTAGTAGCTATTGACCACTTCACTAAGTGGGTGGAAGCCGTAGCTCTACTTGCTTAAACGGCCAAGGCCACATCCACGTTTTTACATCAAAAAATTTCACTTAACATGGCTGTCCCAAGTATTACTCTGTGATAATGGTAAAAACTTCACCTCCAGAGTAGTTAAAATCCTTGCCAAATCCATGGGAGCTCAACAACTTTTCTCAGCTCAATATAATCCCTCCACTAATGGGACCGTGGAAAGAGCAAATGGAACCTTAGTTTCCATCTTATGAAAAATGGCCTCCTCTGATCCTCTTCACTGGGATCATTACCTACCCAGTGCTCTGATGGCTTACCGGATTAGCTATCATTGGATCTCAAAATGTCTCTTTCCAGGTCTTGTATGGGCAGGAACTGGGTTTACCTGCTCTTTTAGCAAAAGATGTATTCTCCTCTAGAGTTGAAGAGCATGAGAAATTATGAGAAGATTGGTTCAGCATATCGTTTACTACAATATGATGCTTTGACTAACTTAGCAAAAACAGTGACTAAAGAAGGTCAGGCTGGCAATGAGCTCTGAACCCCCCGCCTACATTCCAAGTATCTGAAATGGTATTATACTACCATAACCGCATCACTCCTAGTAGCTGCAAACTTGGATCAATTTTTTTGGGAGGGGGTCCTTTCACCATCACCTATAATAGTCAAATAGTACTCCATAAAATCTTTGGCTACTGGGATTATCAACAATTATGTACATGGCTGATTCCTACGGCCCTACTCTCCCCCTAACATTCTTGAGGGTGATGTCAGAAATTTGCCCTCCCAGTTGCAAAGGAAGAATGTTTTGGGAAAAAAATCTGCCAAAAAAAGGAAATTTCAGAAATTGAAAGTTTGCGAGGATGTGCCAATTGATTTAAACAATGATAATGCTGATATTGGCTAAAAGACCCTGGCCAATTCTTGGTGGAACCCTGTTAATTGGGGTAACACCATTTTGAATCCTGCATGGGCAAAAAACATAAAATTGAGCAGTTGGATTACTCTGACCACACAATAGACCATGGGGCGACCACTGAAGGTACTTCCCTAACCACAACCAGGTCCTTCAAAGCACCTACGTGGGGACCATCCCTTTTATAGGCTTAGCGGGGTCCCCCAAGGTGCAATAAATTTTTGAACTGGTATTGGCTGAAGTTTATAAAATTGTTACCTCATGGGTACATTTTGGCCAATAAACAATTCACCTGCTATCATTTAGCTAAGATGAAGCGAGTATCACGAGCTTTGATAGGCTGCTCCCCCATATTTCCTAATTCAGACTAGGCTAGGCTATTTTGAACCTATCCTTAAATTCACCTTGACCCTCAAAACAGTTTAAATACTGAATGGTCAGATGTTGAGGGGGGGTCGTTTTTCCACTTTTATCATGATAATAATAAAATTTATAAGAGCCCCATTTTTATTAGTGCCTCATATTTATTTTTATTTACAAACTTTGTGGAATCAAGCAGGGGATAAGCACCAGCGAGAAGATATTGACTAGGTTCCTACAAGTGTGGAGCACTTTAATCATGTTAATATATGGTCCTGGCAGAATAGGCCAACTGATTTGGGAGTCCGCCCATGCACTAACTTAAATTTGGTGATGATTCATATGTTAAAACCACCCCTTTTATAGATTTGAAGGGGGTTCCAGGAGGTGCAAATTATCTACTATCCAATAAGTCATTAAAACCTCTGATAATCAGTCGAACTGAAATATTTTCAAGAAGTCTAATTAGAGGGATTATATTAAAATGTTAGCACATGTATACGACATCTCTATCAATGACCAAACGCCTAAAAAGTAAGTCCTATTAAGGTGAAAGGGCTTTTGAAAGTTTTGACAGGACAAATTATCAATAAACAAATCATTTCACCTCTACTTATTCTATATTCTATCCTATACCACTATTAGCCTCTGAGTATGCTAGATACTAGGAGGCGCTATCTATAAGGGGTCGCTTGCTTTACTAAGCCATAAAGACATCATGCTATACCAATTTCTATTATTAAAAAACTTATATTAACTTGTGGCTTAAAGCTATCCTGCTATTTCATAATTGGCAGTCGAGAGTCTTGATACTCCAACAACAGCTGTATTGTTGAAATCCAGAATGTAAAAGCACCTGCGAGCACAAACAGTGCCTGGATTCCAACAGTTGATAACAGTATATACAACATGCCTATTGAGAGAATTGTGGACAGTGGAGCTTCCATCAATATCACTTTCTTTAAAATTCATAAAAATTATAAATTGAACCCAATTTTGACCACTGCAAAGAATATGACACCACAAGAGCTAATGACACTACCTCTCTGTAAGTATATAGCTTCTTTCCACTAGAGGTTTGCACTAGCGTTGTCTGATCCTGCCATCATTTGAGCTCATGATAATTATGAGCTATTTATTTTGGACTCTTTTTATGAAGAGACATTTGCTGTAATCAATTTTGAAGACATTACATCGTAAGTAGGTAGACAACGCGTCCCCCTTGTACTATACTCAGGATTTCATGATAATGAACATGGCCTGGTGAGCACAGTTATTGTTGTCTAATGAATCTACTTAGATTAAACTGCTAATGCCAAATGAGGAGATGGAAGATTCTTTGTCAAAATTAGATTTTGAACTAAGTGACAAATTGCATACAGTGCATACGCGGCTTTCAGAGTTGATGAAAAATTTATTGGCTAGTTTGATTCAACTCTCAACCTTCCTAAATTGTAGAATGTTGAGTCTAGTGAGTTAATTATTCCCATTAGCTATTTAAAGGCGGCCAACATACTTTAAATCTGCCTCAGAGGATTTTGAAGTTCAGTTGATTCACTCCACACTGAACAAAAGAGTACTATCAAACCACGGCATTAGGCCTTCATCAGAACAGAGATCACTCTGAAAATTCCTAAAGGATTGTATGGTAAAATTCTTTTGCTGATCTGTCAATCCAAGATCCCACAGTTGCTCTGGTGTCTATATCCGCACCAGGGGGAAATTAAGTTGTCATTGGTGAACCTACTCTTACATGGCGCTCATCCAGAAGCATCAGATAATTGCTTATGTGTAAGTGCTGCCTGGCCTAGCAGCCTCCTCATTCTAGTTACAATCTAAACCCAACTCATTTCTGTACTGGAATGTTTGTCAAGTTGGGGCAATTATGCAATTTGGCCTGACCAACTTCAATTCTTTTTTATTTTACTTTGTATTTTAGGCTAAGGTTTAGTTCCTCGGGTCTTGATGATGTGATTAATCTGCCAAATAAGTGATGGTGATTTGTTTTGATGTGGCTGTTAATCCATAGAACTATTTATGACGGATTACCTTGCCCACGTGCCCAGATATTATATGTAGCTGAATAGATACTGACTGATGGCCAAATCCTTACTATCCTGCCATAAATATCACCAAAATCACTTACTATTAAATAACGACCCATTATGCCATTATAAATCGAACCCCTTTAGATTTTGTTAATTTATTTTTCTCTCTTGCCCTGCCTGCATAAAAACTATCATCAAGGAGTTTCCACAATATCCAAGCCAATGATTTCTACCATTTTCCAGAACAACAATGCACCGCTTGTAACTCTACCCTGTAGTTTATAATGATTGGAATAAAAAACAGTAGGGGTTTTTTATTTTCACCTAGCTTATTAAGCTTCTTAATAAAAACCTTTGGCAATAAAATCTTAAACTTTAGTGCTGGGATACTGTCTTCATACAGTTCCCTTTAGTTTCTTGAATAAAAGTATCAACCTGTGAAGTTATGTATTGACACCTATGCTAATTACCTCAGTACATGTACGTCATCAGCAGTCCACTGGTATAATAGTTCAATAGTTGATGTGCTGGTTTGTTGTTATATAACTTTCTGGTCCAGGTGTGACTTTAAGGCTGATTTTGCAGAATTAGAGTGCCCCTTCTATCTTATGCTTGATTTTTATCCTAAATTGGGGATTAAATTTTACCACATTTACAGGTTGTTTATTGATGTAGTGTGAGGAAAAGTGGCCTCATTGCCCACAATGGTGCAGGTCAGGAAGGAGACGTAAATCTGCCTATGTTGTTCATTGTTCTCCCTAGTATTGTGTCAGGATTCTCCTTGCAATTATATTTTTGGATAGCAAAGTTTAAACAATTGTAACTCAACAAATTTTGATTTAATCGAAATGATCAAAGTAGCATTCAAAAGCTTTAATCGAAATTATCAATTTTCATTAATTGATTAATAATCAGTTGCAGGTCCCAGACTTTTCTCTCTCATTACAATAACTTTTGCAACCCATTCAATTCAAGTCTGAATCTAGTTTGATAATCTCATAGAGGAGATTAGTCTGCGCCCATGTCAGGGAGCAGTTGGGCAAGCAAGGTAAGAGGAGCAGTTGGGAGGCCTGCAGCCTCAAACGTTTGAAAAGCCAAAGAAACTGGCGGAATAGGAAATTTTTATAAAACTGGCAGTCACCATTTTCACAGAAATCGTCTCTTGGCAAGCACGATGCAACCAGTACATCAATACGCCACACTCCCAGCCACTTTCATCGGTGGAATATGGAGTCCGCGTGTTTCTGGACATTCATCAGATGTCTCTATGGGAAAAATTTTGTGGGGATGTGCACCCTTTTTTCCCAACTGTGGTGTACGTCGCACCTCACTCCATGTCATGTGGTTGGCTGGACCTAGGTTTCAGAAACAAAGAGGCAGCAGATAAGGCTGCTGCAGTGCGCGAAGTGATTGACCTCCCCCAAGGGCAACAGGTCATCGAGACAAGATGTACTAGATGGACAAAATCCAACCAAATTTTCCTCACGTTTGACTTTTTGCCTACTACAGTAAAACGTGACATTTTGAAACAACACCTGAAAGATGGTCTCGCCATCTACGGCGAAATACAATCTTTCAAATGCAATCTTTACGCTGATGCCACACCTGTGCACTGGCAAAGCCATTGCAGTTCTGACCCAACTGAGGAGATTGCAAAGGACCTAACCCAGATCCCGTACTCACTTTTATTAATATTGAAGGGCATACCACCCACCCTTTCTGGGTAACTGTGGATAGCGCGCCCCCCATCTGCACCACTGTGATGCATTCGGCCATAAGGAACATGCATGCCCCACCAAGGAGGGCGTCACATTCCAGAGCACCCCTCAGCAGCCATGGCCAGTGGAGAGGCGCACTACAAACCAGCCGTAAGAACCAAGAGGCTTTCCCGTGGGGAGCACAAGGTTGCTACCTACTGGTAAAAGCCTATTTTCCCACAATAGCGGAAGAAGGCCAAGCAGGCCCACAGGGCCGCGGCCAGGAAAGCAGTCAAAGTCACCACCGCTATTCCACACTCCCAACACCAGGGAGGACATCAAAACCTTTGTAGCGGAAGCAAATTGGGAATCCCTCAACCAATCAGATTGGGAAGCCCATTCCAATTGGGCCACCCAATCTGAGGATCTGATGGGGGGACTCGATATCACCCAATCATTGCAACTAAGCTCCAGTTGAAACTGACTTGGGGCCCATCCTACCTGAAAAAAAATTTTGACCCGCTCAACATTGCACCAAACTCATCACACCACAAAAAATTTGTCCGACGTCGAAACAAAAAGTGAAGGCAAAAGCCAACGTGAACCTTTCTGCTAAAATCAACAAAACTACTGATAGTGTTGCTGCAAACACCCACGCTGCTGTGAAGGCCCATGGGGATCTAGAGAGGTTAGTGAGCCCAGGTGCCCACCCCCTCACACCTAAGGTGCAATGGGAGAAACCTTCACTTTAGGGACGTTGAATATCGCCAGACTCAAAGCCTCACCATCTCAGGCTATGAAACTGAGTTTTTACAACAAAATTTACCCGTGGATATCCTGGCCATCCAGGAGTCCCACTGTCCACAAGGTTCAAGGAGGCTTGGAAAACAATGCTCCTCCCATCCCTATCCTTTTGGTCAAAGCACTGTGGGGTGCTAATTTGGAAAAATAATTTTTTTCAAATTTTATTGTCAGAAAACTTTTTTCAATGGCTGAGTCCTCGTTGTCACTTTCTCATGGGCCGACGTGGTACATGCTATCATCAACATCTATGCCCCAAATGGTGCATGAGAGCGTTGGGAATTTTTCTCATTGGTCAAATCCCTCCCGCTACCCCCAGACCCTTTCATAGTCAGCGACATGAACTGTTGGCTAAACAATCTAACAGACTGGTGGCCTTCCTCCTCCCATGCCCCCAGGGCCACGTTGAACTTCGCATTCTAAAGGCCACCCTTGGGTTAATGGATGCGCTGCTGCAGCAAGCCCCGCTGCTCGAGAACATGACGCGCCCCCACGTCCACAATGGCCAATTAAGGTCCATGTCCCGCATTGACCTTATTCTTACGCCGGCGAAATTCCAACCCCACATATCCCACTTTAAAACAACAAAAATGGAATTCTCTGACCATCGACTGGTCTCAATAACCTACCACCTACCCGTCACAGCTGCTAAGGCCCCACATTGGTGCAAAATCTTCCCCCCAAGCTCGCGTTGCCAGGATTTTTCATGTGGGTGGAATCAGCAACTTTGGCAAAAGAGTTTGTTGCACTGTTTTGCGCGGACCCCATTTCCACATGGGCAACTTTCAAAGAAGATACCATCCACCACTCTCACCAATTCTCCTCCAGATGCTCACAAGCCACATTGGCTGTCATTTCGCGCGCTCTGGCAGAGTTGGCACACCTGGATTCTAACATCCTGGCTACAGAATACAGCTCTGCATGGGGCCAGAAGTGGGTGGAGGCAGCAGCCCACCTCACGCACTCGAAAGGCAACATAAGCATTAGGTTTGTGTTCAGTACAGGGCCAAACGCATCACAAAAGGCGACAAGTGCACCGCATATTTTTCTAAAAAAATTTTGCACCACGCCAGAGTGTGGCCTGCACACAGGTGCAAAGATTGGATGATTCCATTGTGGATACTCCAGCTGAAGTGGCAATCAAAACAAAAAAGTATTACTCCAAGTTATACTGATCTGATCCAATTCAGCTGGCTGAAGTGGCAGAAATTCTCAACTGAGCCCACATCTGCACCTTTTCCCAATACCTAGAAATAATTAATAAGATTACTCTGAACGAATTAAGGACAGCCATTCGCGGTGCACCAAACCAAAAATGCCCAGGCCTGGATGGCATTCCATATGAATTCTACAAAAGTACTTCAAATATATATCCCCACTACTGTTGGCCTCACTTAACAAGAGCCTTTTGGAAACGCGCCTCCTGCAAGGAGGACAAGAGGCCTTCACCGTCACACTCTTCAAGAAAGGGGACAAGCTAAACTTAGCCAACTGGCTCCCCATTTCTTTAACTAACATGGATACAAAAAATTTAACAAAAATCATGGCTAACCGTTTATGGATTGTAGCATCGGCCACCATCTCCCCAGAACAATTCAGTTTCATACCCAGAAGGTCGATTTGGGACAACATGCACTCTGTGGCCAACGCGTGCCAGTCCACAGCCTCTGGGGCACTTGCATTCTTGGACCAACAGAAGGCCTATTATAGAGTAAACTTAGAATACCTCAGGGCCTGCCTCCATCAATCCCGCTTACCCCTCGCTCCATCAACTGGGTGATGCTGCTCACAGAATCTGCAACAATGGCAGTACGTGGCCCTGGCTTCCTAACGGAAGTAGTCCGCCCTCAAAGGGCTTGCGACAAGGGGACCCCCTTAGCCCACTCTTATACAACTTCAGCCTTGACCCACTACTTCAAAACGTGAATGCCCACCTCACTGAGGTCCATGTACCAGGACAAGACTCAGTCAAGATGATGGCAATTGCAGATGACTGTGTGGTTGGAGCGTCTAATAATCAAGATGCATGCGCGCTTGAAGCTCTCATCCAGGAGTATTCCCGAGTAAGTAATGCTGCACTGAACGCTTCCAAAACCGAAATCATCCTCCTTGGTTGATATCAAAACTGCTGGGCCCCTGCAACCAGAGCCCAGCCTGGCCCATCTGCTCACACACGCGCTCGCCCTCCCAGCTCACCCCACACCGCCCCACTGGTGCTCCCCTTTGTGCCACGCCCTACCATAAGGCCTGTCTGCCATCTGGGCGTGTGGGTGGAGGCAGGCGGATACGCATCAGCAGTAATGGAGAGTCATATTCTAGACAACGTGACAAAGCGCATCGCCTCCCTCAGAGCCCACCCTACTTCCCTTACTGGCAGGGTCGTTTTGGCCAACTCTATGCTCCTCTCCAAAGTCTGGTTTGGAGCCCACGCCATCCCCTTCTCCTCAAGCTTCTTCAAATCTTTGCATGCCCTGCTGCAAGGATGGCTATGGTCAGGCCGCCCTCCACCAGTACGGTTAGAAGTCATGTTTGGCCCTCATCAGCATGGTGGCATGGGCCTGCTTGACTTCAGAGCCCATGCGGCCATGATATTGGGTATCTGGATTGCAGCCGTCACCGCCCCTACACTCCCCTCCCAACACTGATACCACGCAGCCCGCTCCAACTTCTCCCGCGCCTTGGGCCTCAACAATCCATCAAACCCCCACTCCCTGATGAAATACCTGGCTTCACACCCATCGGCCACAGGTCCTCACGGTACTAAAACCCACTACAAACAAATCCTCCTCTCCATGCTGAGTGCTGAGTGGAGAATTCGTATTAGTGGACATACAACCTGAAGAGGCCGCTCCTCACCTCAGTTCACACAAGAGGTACAGGGGCTACCCATCCATGATGGCGTGATCCCCACACGGCCCCATGTCCTATCCAGGGTGGACTACCAGGACATTATGGACATCCCTTACTCCATTGAGACCCAAAAAATTATCTGGAAATACGCACACCATCCCCTGTTGCAGCCTCAAATCCGTTACCATGTGTGGCGCTGCCTGAGGCGGGTGTATCATACAGCTGAGCGCTCTAACGCTTTACACTCATCCTGCGTCGTGTGTGGCCAGTATGGAACGCTGTTCCACCGCCTGGAGAATTGTCCTACCTCTAGAGTGATATGGCGCGAAGTTCAACGTCTGCTTGACCAGGATCAAACACATCCCTTCAGTCTGTCTAGAGATATGTTTGCTATATCCATGGTATCCCCCCTTCCACCCTCCCTCAATGCTCTGGTGGTTGCAATTGCCATGTGGACCATCCACGCGATTGTCTTGGATGCCATCGCAGGCTTCATCCCACCCTCCCAGAAGCTGTCCACAGATTCCGGTCTCATTTGGTGGACCACTTTCAAGTGTGGATGTTTGGATACCTCCCACTGTGCCGTCGACAGCTGGTATTCTCCTGGTTCCCAGTTTGGTTCATCAAATCAGACCCCTTCCTCCATACATGTTCAATTGTGGCTACGGCCCCTTCACGCGTTCCCTCCCCTTCCCCATAAGTGGCGTTCCCGCTGGCAACAAGAGATAGCATCGCTTCTCTGGGGTGCCTTCCCTGTTACTAAGTGTTGTCTCGGTTGGGTCAATTTTGGAAGTGTCCATCCCATGGTCAGCCTTCCCCGCAATAAATTTAAAAATTTAAAAATTTAAATCAGTTGCAGGTCCCAATCATGCATAATGAGGTTAAAAGTTTATGCCAATATATCATATTGCAGATGTAGTAGTAGTTTAAATGATTTGGACCTAAATCCAAAACATCCTCCATGATTCTTCCTTTGGACTTTTAATAAAACTAGTGCATCCTCCCTTATCTTATGTATTGGTTTTTTAGTTCTTGTCCAGGGGGGCTAGTTCTAGTAAGATGGTATTGGAGCCAGCAATTTGTAGCCATGTTTCCTGCTGGGCCTTACATATTGGGAGGGTTAGAGGGTAGATAGTATGACGCATGGGGAGAAGGACTTGAAGTTGATGGCTTGATGCTGATGGCTAGTTGTTATATTCCCAAGTTTAGGGGTCCAAATGTGGAATCCAGTCATCATAGATAGTTAACAATTTTGAATAAGGGTATATCCCCTTTCAAAACTAGGATCATAGCATTGGTGAGCTCATGGTGTGGTTTCACTTCTTAAGTCATTGAAACTCTAATGTCAGCCTCATATAATACACCCTCCCCTACCAAGATGTGGGCTTCTAAACCCGGTTAATTTGTTACTTGATTAAGGTTTTGTTCCACTGTAACCCAATTGCCAAGAAGTCAGCCTTCTATTGGTCCATTTATATCTATGACTTAAAATAAAATTTAGTATAGCGCTCTTGATCTCCTAATAGGTGAAGGAACTGCCCTATAAGTAACAAGCGACATAATTGTCTTTTTATATTTGTTGGATTTTATGTTTTGGTTATGCTTACTGGTACGTTTTGCACCTGTGTCCCACGATTTAGCCGCAGGGGAAGTGATATTTTCTACTGACGAAATTTTTGATTCAGGAGATGTTTTTCACTTACTTATATATAAAAAAATAAAACCCTAATAATACTAACAAGTTATTTTTTATATATTTTATTAGTTGTCTCAAGGGGTGAAAAGAGAACCCTCTTAATAAGTTTTTTTAGTATTTAAAGTGTTGAGGCTCAAAGTTTGGATTGCTTAGTAAATTCTGAATTAGAGAATATGAGCTGTTGACCTATCAGATAGGTCAGGACTCACCTCACTTCAATCAAAGACAGAGGGTAAAATGACAGCAGGGATGATGAATCCGTGATGAAGGGAGTTGCTATATTTTACCCAATCATTTGATGGGAAAATATTTGCACATTGCAAGGACCCCTCCAACCCTATAAAAGGGGCCAGTATCTGCAGTGTGAGTTATACTAGTTTTGTTGTATAAGGGAATGGGACCTCTTAATGGCTCCCTTAATTCCGCCACACAGTCATTGCAATCTGACTTCCCAAACTAGTATTATTTGCCCAAGTTATACTAATGAAACTGTTACTTCAATTACAGGGATCCACCGAGAATCAACCAGGGTCTTTTGGCTGATTTTTCTCATCATTTACCTCCAAACCACTTTTTTCGATACATTGACTTGTAGTTGTCCAACATTGCCCCCTTCAAGATGGTAGGGGGGGAATAAGGTCACAAGAACCGTCCGTGCACTCAGTTAATAATAATTCTAGAAGCAAGGGATCAAATGGAATGCTCATCCCATTGCTTATAGGTGATTACGAAATGCCCTTCCCAGATGGGCCCAAGCTTTTCCTTTCTAGGCATGATTTAGTTGTGGTAGTAGAGTACCAAGTCTACCACTTGGAAGGAAGGGAGTGGTGGCCAGAGCTCATTGGGCGCTTGTCCCTCTTTAGTGACAATTTGCTAAATTGGTCATCACTTTTGATGTAACTGGATGATGTGC
>JAKSZP010008415.1:0-62503 GCA_022478985.1 Massospora cicadina
TTCACGGAAGCTAAAACTGAATGACTGGTAAAAGCCAGGTGAGGCTGGAAGCTTTGTCAACCAACTTCAATAAACTTAGCCAGCAAAGTGAAGAGCATAAGCGGCAGTATCCCAATCCAGAAGGTGATCCAGATCAGAGGGATTCAGCACTAATGTCAAAGCCTTAATGACATGGGCCTTGAGTTCATCATAGGGGAGCTCAAAGTGTATGCTGCTCCCGATTGAGAGCTCAGAAACCAGTACAGCAGGTTTGTAAAATTGATCGAGTCAGAAGAGGAACTCAGGGAGCAGTATAACCCAGCCAAGAATGAACAATCTAGTGTGACCGCATGATCTCTGGAGCATTGACAATTATATGCAGAGCATCAGCAATAAAAGCCAAATTCAGGAGAGTTTTTAAAGTCCAACTCTGGAATTGACTGCAAAGGAAGAGTTGGCCGAGAGTTGTTCAAAATGATGGCCAGCCTGGTTTTGGAGGGATTAGTTACCGTTTCCAGTAGTTTGATGGAAGGACTAGCCGCTTGCACCAGACTAGGAATATGAGTCCTAGAAGGACCATAGAAGAGGTTCCATCGAGCATCCTAACTCATCTGCTGGAAGAGACAGAGGTCTGGATCAGAAAGACTGTTGAGGAGCTGATGGTAGTGAGATTCTGAATTTGACATATGAGATGGACTAGAGGGGGATCTCAGACTTATATAGAAGTTGACGTTATGCACTCTATAATCCATTAGGCTCCAATTTTGGGGAAATTATTCTCAAAATTAATGAGATAAGCTTTCTGAGGGAGAATTAAGAATGACTTACAGCCAAGAGGTTATGAGCAAAATAATGAGGGCAAATAGAAATAAGTATTTTAATCAAGCCACGATTGAACCTCGACAGCAAGAGTATCCTGTCTAGGACAAGAAGAGAAATAAAAATTCAAGGATGCCAGATTAAGAATCCTGAATATGACAGCAGGTCATAAACCTTGATGGGGGGAAAACTGGATCCTGGGACTAATATCATCATGAGTAAATCAATCAGCCCAGTATGACACAAGGTCGTGGGGACCGCGTCCTGAGAAGGTGGTAGCAAGGAGGAAGAGGAAGAACGCTGTATGCTGAAGGTCATCTCAAGCAGCGTTGAGTATTGACGAGTGTACTCTGTTGAAACAAAAAAGTATTTGACCTGGCGTCCAAAGTGGTGTTCTCATGCCCCAGTCCTTTTCTCGCGGGAAATCTAAGCAAGAGGGGGGATGTGTTGGGATTTTTGCCCATATTCCAGCCTGCTAGATTACCAGGAATCGTTAGGGGAAATTTTTTAAGGCGAAATTAATTAGAAATCAGTTGGCCCAAGTTTTGGAGGAACTACGTTTGGGGGATTTTGGGATATTCACCTGGTCATATCCGTTGGGGATCAATCTGGATGAATACCTAATATCTCATTGGGAAGGGTGGCCGATGAAATAGAGCCATCTGATAGTGGTTAACTATCAGGTGTACCAATTGGGATCGGTCAGGTTTCATCACTGACTGATTTGGAATGGATAGTGAGTTGTGAAGCGAGTGATACCGCCTGCAACTAGCGAATTGATCAGTTGGTAAAGTGACATGCCATAATGGGTAAAAAGTCCCATTACCTAAGCAGGTTGCTAGCCAATTATGGTTGGTTCGCTTGGGTTGAGAGGAAAACGTTAGGGACATGTTTTATGACTCTTTCCATTTGAGGTCTCAAGGATGTCCAATGACGGAATCCTAGCCAGGATGGTGAAGACCATTGCTGCTGAGATGAGGAAGGGTGATTCAACAGCAACGGCTGCCATTTCATTAAAGGGGTGTCAACCGAGTGTTAGATGGCCAAATTCCATACTATATAATTCCCTAAGATTCACTATAAAAAAAGCAGCTTTTAGAAAAACAGTAATAAATTAGTATTATTAGTATTATTAGTAATATTGTTGATTTGGTGTATGGTTAGACTATCAGCATCCATTTTGAATTTCCATCTCAAGGATATTATTGCAGAAGGCAATAATTGGAAGACTCTCAGAGAGAAGAGTAGAGATCTGAGTGGGGATCTAGAGATGAAGGGAACCACAATCAGGGATAGCTGCTGACTGTGTGTTGGGCTGAAAGAGACTGTCATCAGGAGATCTTGACAAAGATTGGGTGGACAGTAATATAGGGAACAAATCCCTATGAGTACAACTTATAGAGTATTTAATCAGAAGTACTGGCCAAAGCGTTGGGCCTAATAATAGTTTAAACTCAACTACGGATAATAATATCCATACTATTTTTTGGATAATACATTTTATACAACGCAAAGTGTGAGAGGAAATCGAACCTGTGCAGTAAAAAGGTTACTGGATTGACAACTGTTAATCAACCTAAAGTAAATTTTTACAACCAACCTCTGGAATAGCTCATCCGCCTGCGGGTATACCATCTGGACCATTGGTAACCATGATAAGCCATTTACATTTTGGTGAGAAGACTTATTTTTGGACAATCTCATAATCATAATCCTGGAGCTTAAGTGCCCATTGGGCCAGTCATCCTTCTGGCCTCTTAAATTTTGCAGCCAATGCAGAAAAGAGTGGTCCATCACTACTTTAAAGTGTGTTCCATGGATGTACACCCAAAACTGATTACATGCGTAAATGGCCACAAGGCATCCCTGCTCAGTCACAGTGTAGTTCCTCTCAGTGGCTGAGAGTGTCCAGCTCATATATGCCACTGGATGTTCATTCCCAAGTTTGTCTACCTGGCTTAGTATGGCGCCAATCATTATTAACAAAGCATCGGTTTGAATAATAAACTCCCAATTGAAAATTGGATATTTCGTAATTAAAGAATTATTAAATACTAGCATAGCTTATTGAAGGAGTCCTAGTCCTCTTCATTCCACATGAATCCTTTTTTTGGACACTTCAATAAATGGAATAATGGCTCAGCTATTTAAGTGAAGTTCCAGTTAAATCTTCTGTAGTATCTGACCATCCCAAGGAACACTTGGATGTCTCGGACACTCTTCAGCACAGCCATGAACTCTATAGCAGCTATCTTCTGGGTTTGCAGCTGCAATCCATCTGCATTAATCATGAATCTAGTTACTACAGCTCTTTTTGAAGAAGTGGCACTTCCTTGGCTTAATCTTCAGGTAGCTGCAGACAGTCACTTAAATACTTCTTCCAAGTGGTGTAGGTGATCAGTAAATGTCCTACTAAACACGTTTATATTGTCCAGAGAAAAGAATGCACAACAACTTCAAGTCGCTTAATATCGCATCCATGGCCCTCTGAAACGTTGCAGGCGCAAAACATAGACCCCGAGGCATCCTCATCAGTTAGTATAGCCCCTGCGCGGTAATAATTGCACACTTTTCCTGGTCTTCCTTTGGCAAGTCAATCTACCTATATCCCAAGATCAGATCCATCGTGGAAAAATACCTAGCTTATCCCAGTCAATCTAGTGCATCATCAATCCTCGGTAGGGGATAAAAATCCTTTTTTATAATTTTATCCAGCTTCTGGTAGTCAATCACCACCCGGTTGGATCCATCCTTTTTCTTCACAATCATAATTGAACTCGCCCAGGGACTTGACAATGAGACTAGAAGCCCATGCTTCACTAATTTTCTGATTTTATCCTCCACTACTGCTTCAGCAGCTTTTGATCGTCAGATCAGTCTCATCCTGATCAGCAAATTTTCCCCGGTGTCAACCTTGTGGATCACATCTCATGTGCATCCCAAATTATGGTCATCCTGAGTGAACACTTCATAATACTTTTTGAATAGTTTGAGCACCTCCTCTTGCTGGCCTTCTGACAGATCAGCAAGCTGCTCTTGATCAACCAATAGGTTGATTCTCTCAGTTACCCTGGCCGGTAATCCCATCTCTTTGAGAGTCCCAAAATCATGGAATCTTCTCAATTCGGCTGTCAGGATCAGATGAACAAATGCGATGATCTGATTCCTATTGATATTCATCAGTTTTCGCTCAAATTCGCTAAGAGAACCCGAATTTCTCCATGGCCCAGCATTATTATCCTATAAGCCACCCATGGCTCCACTCTGGACTTCTTCCAGGGGCTTCTGACCTCCTCATACAACAGCTCAGGTATCTCCAATGTCAACCCTGTGTCAACTATCATCTGCGATCCTGGTGGTATGGTCCTTTCATTATTGATCCTCAGTGGAATTCCACAGTTCTCTAGGATTTCCGCCGGCATTTCACATCACTTTCTACCAACAAATTGGTACCAAATTGGGACAATGCCATCATTGTATATTAGAATGATGAAGTTGTTTCTCCTATTTAGTGGAGCTTCACCATCCTTCTGATATACCAATGATAACGTCTGACTCAATATGGTAGACGTATTATCCTCAAAGTTTCATTTAACTCCACATTTCTCATTGAAACTCCATTTCAATCAAAATGTCATAGTTTTGGTTGGCCAAAACTATTGCTGGTGCAGATACCACCAACAAACAAAATTGTAGTGGCAACATGCTACACAGGAGATGGTGGTGTTTGGCCCAGCTGTCACGTATTACTTCTTATGTTCCAAGTCCAGCAAGATCTTCATCTTCTTTACCAGCTTGGTTGAGACAATGTTGATGGGTTTCTCCGCTGTCAACAATTGCCTTCACCTGCACTCAATTCACTTGTATGTCTATATACATACATTCAGCTTATTGCAATATAGTGTTTACTGAGTGAATAACAGCGTTATTAACTGAATCTAGGATGTGAATAATTTGTGCCAATAAATCAGGAAACGATTCCTTTATCATGATGAGGGGATTGATAAATTGGCCTCATCTAATCGGACTTCAGATAATTCTTCAGGATTTTCAGTGGTTTGAATCTTGTCTGGCAGTTGTTGGGCGTACAGCCGAACCCTTGATTATCTTGGGGTCAATTCTCTTTGCCCCAACTCTAGTAATGGTATTTACATCCAAATTGACCACTTGATACAGCTGATCCTGCTCGTCGTCTATAAACAATCACTATAATCAATTTACTCAGTCATAATGTCAGGAGGAAAAGGCTTCTCCGCAGCTCTAGACTGCTCCTCATCTAGGCCACAGGTCCTTTTCCCAATTCCTTGGTGGCTGCTGACTCTTTCGCCTGGACCACATTGCTCTGATCCTTTGGCTTCTTACAGTGCATGGCGAAATGTCCTTTCCTGCCACATTGGTAGCAGACCTTTTCTTTCATATTCAACCATCTGAATTCTTCAGGATTATTTACTGGCACAGTTTAATTCGTCATCTCTTTAGCTCCTTCATTTCCCTTCATAGGATTTGGATTGCGTACCAGATTAGATTTGAAGCTTCTAATTGGGACATCAAATGTCGCTCCCAAAATCTTCAAAATATCTACCATTTGCGAGGTAGTTTTTTCTGTCATGAACATGGAAGAAATCATGCGATGCAAATCATGATAGGGCCAAAGGGCCACTTGCAAGGCGATTCTAGCATTAAAGTCGCTTTATACTTTTACTCCGACCAGGATCTGCGACTCCTGGTAAAACTGGTCCATGAAGCTAGCTAGAGACTCATCTTTATGGATCTGGATTCCCATAAATTCCTGTATGCGCTTTTACATGCGCGTCAGACTCCCAAACTCTTTCATGATGGCCACCTTTGCCTCAGCATATGACCAGCTGTCCCCCTCCAGGTGAGGTAACATTAAGTTCTGACAGTTGGTGTCTAGGCAATTCATGACCATCAAAGCCTTTTGATGGTCTCCGTAGCCATATGTGGTCATTTAAAACAGTCAGAAAAATGCTTGGCGTTATCCCAATGGAACGTTGGCAATTTTGGCGTTGCCTTAGGTTCCTCTGAGTTATCTCTGTCTGACTCTCTTGGTTCAGCCACTCAGCTAACTTGAGGAGTGACTTCAGGCGTCATCTCCAAAATGGCAGCAAAAGTGGGTGGCATGTTCCTTGGGGTATTCAACTTCCCAAGTATCATGCGAGGACTTCTTTCTTTGGCATCAATAGCCATATTGAGCTCACAAGCACATTTGTAAGCTTTAAGTCCCTCCACTTGTTTGATTAATCGCTCTACATCCACGCTGAATTTCTTCAATTGAACGCGATCCGCTTCTCACACCATCTTCAGGTATAAGACCTCTCAAACGAGGTCCCCTTCTTTCTTCAACTAAGTTAATTTCCCAAGTAACTCATTCCAAAAGCTTGCAACATTATCTATCCCTTCATCCACCTTGGCGACTCATTCTTCCAAGGCTGTGAACTCCCATTGGTCTGCTGAGTTTAGGGAATTCTGGTTTACAATGGCTAACTCAGTCCACAGTTTGCATAACTCATCTTTGTACAACATTCTTATAAATTCTTCAACTCAACTACCCTTGTAGTGAGCACCAACTTGTAATAATTTACTTTAAGGTTATTTATCAGCAAACAACCCTAGTAATCTTTTTACTGCATAGGTTCAGTTTCCTTGTGCACTTCATCACATTGTATAGTATAATAGATTATTGTTTGATAATATTACAACTATTGTCTGTAATTGATTATAAATTCTTATATTTCAGCCCAACGCTTAGCCAGTATTCCCAATTTTTATCCATGATGTAATAATCGTAGGGATTTGTTCCCTCGTTCTGTTTAACTCAATCTTCTCTGAGATTCCCTGGTGACAGTCTCTTCAGTTCAACACACAATTGGCAGCAATCCTCAATTGTGACCCCTTCTTCTCTAGATCCCCACTTGGATATTTACTCTTTCCAAAAGAGTTTTCCAATTTATCACACACAGCAATATTATTCTTGAGAACAATAGCACAATAGAAGCTGATGAAGGTTACTTTTTAAACTATATACCAAATGAACAACTTAGAACTATATATCTGTAATATGATCTAATTATCTGTTGTATTATCTGTTTTTTACCATAGTAAATTTTAGGGAATTTATAGTGGGGATTTAGTTGTCTAACCCTCAGTTAACACCTATTCAATGAAATGGAAGCCGTTGCCATTGAATCACCCATCCTTATCTCAGCAGTAATGGTCTTCCCCATCCTGGCTAGGATTCCGTCGTTGGACATCCTTGAGACCTAAATGGAAAAGAGTCAAAAATTTGTCCCTAACATTTTCCTCTCAATCCAAGCAAACCAACCATATTTGGCTAGCGACCTGCCTAAGTAATGGGACTTATTACCCATTAAGGCAGGTCACACACCAACTGATCAATTCACTAGTTGCTGACGGCATCACTCGCCATGCAACTTGCTATTCATTCCCAATCATTCAGTGATGAAACCTGACCAATCCCAATTAGTACAACTGATAGTTATTCACTATCAGATGCCCCTATTTTATCAGCCACTGCACCCGATGAGTTCTTAAAAATTCGTCTAGATTGATTCCTGATGGATATGACCAGGAGAATATCCCAAAATCCCCCAAACGTAGTTACTTCAAAACTTTAGCCAACTGATTTCCAATTTACTTCGCCCTAAGGAATTATCCCCTGGCGATTACTGGTAATCTAGCAGCTGGGAATATGGGCAAAAATATAACAGAAAGTGAACGCAATCATGGCAATGGAGCCACCAAAGAGTATGAGGGACGTTTAAGTGTTCCTAGAAATGGTGAGGTACTAAAGCAGATTATCCCCCATTTTGTGGACTTGGCGACATTCCAAACCTACCTGATGACTAAATAGACAAAGTTTTCTGCATCCAAAGCAGGAGCAGGAATTTTCTTAGTTGAAGGCATGATTGGTAAGAGCACCAATCTTAGCTTATCTGGACTTTAGAAAGACTATCTACTTGTACACTGATGCTAGTGATGTCAGGATGGTGCAATCTTAGCAAAATGGATGAAGATGGGGTAGATCACCCTATTTAGTATTATTCTAAAGTATACAGCAAAGCCAAAAAGAATTACACAGTTAACAAACGCAAATGCTGGATGTGATAAGAGCAGTCAAACAGTCTAGACCTTATCTATTGGAGTGCATTTTAAATTATTCATAGATCATGTGTTGTTCCGCTGTCTAAAAAACATGAAGGATACAGATGGACGCCATGATTGTCGGACTGTCCTCCTCCAAGGGGATGATTTCAAAATCAGATATTAAGCAGGATTAAATACCTCAATGCAGATGGCTTGTCAAAAATAGTTGATGCAGCTGGTTTGACTAACCCTCAACTTACGCAAAAATTAGCCTCCAATTATACTTCATTTTACTTTAAAGGAGGATTCAATGTCATAGGAAGTCCTGAGTGCATAGCACTCAAATTCATATGGAGTCACCAAAGTTATATTAGATTAACTTTGTTGATTTTGCCTTGGCACCGTTGTTCCTCAGATATAACAGTTCAAATCCTATAACCCTCGAGTGCAATTCTATCTCTTTTTTTAATACTAGAGTGCAATTCTATCTCCATGATCTAGTACTTACATTGGCTATTGTCCTTGGTAGACTAGATCTGCTCCTGCTACCTTTATCATTATCCTTAATATGGTCTCTTCACACCATCATAAAATTATTGGCATGAGAATCTGTTTATTATGGCCATTCTCAAGAGTCTCCTTCCAGTTGGTTGATCATGATTAAAATGGAAACACCACAAACTTTGGTGATTTGCTCCCTAATCCTCAATCAGATAAATACCCCTCTAGTCTACCACTGTTAAATGCATCTTAGTATAATGGAAGGGCATCAATAGGAACTCTAGTGAAAAGAAAATATCTCGGCGGGATCCCAAAGCACAAGATCCTTTTTTCCTTGGGTTGTTAAAAGCAAGATTCAGCAAAAGCAGACCTTTTCCACAAACCCCAGAGCCAGTGTCAGTATTCAATGCTACCCTTTGCTTCTAATTACCCTATAAACATCCATTTTTTTGGACAAGTTCCTTTTTGTTAGGACTTACAAGGTCGCTATCCTCTTACAGTGCCTTGTAAGTTATTAGTGAATACCTTTGCACAGAGATTTGACGCCATAGCGCCAATTTATACACAAGTATTCCACCTGCAGGCGCTAGAGAGCAATCACTTGTATGAAGTAATTGGGTTATCTGAAGAGGTCTGGCTAAATGAAACTGAAGAAGTGAAGAGAATCCTGCGCAGATATTCTAAAGACACCCAGTATGCCATTAAAATCTTCAAAAGAAGGTTCAAGACAAATATTGTCCATACATCAGGCCCAGTGATTACATGAAGATAGTGATAGAGGCTCACAATATGTGGGACATGGACGATTCCAGAAGACCAAGGCATACCCCACGGAGAGGTTTACTGGGAGTCATGTCTGAAGAAGTACACTGAGCCTTAAGCTGTGTGTACCTTGCTCCAGTTTTTGCCCATTGTAAAAGAAATTTGAATTACGTCCATTCCCCCCATTTCCTAATTAAGCAATGTCTCTATTGAGGTGGTGTGACCGTTTCCAACAGCATCCAGAGGCGCCAAGTTTAACCTAGTAGCAATTGACCACTTCACTAAGTGAGTTAAAGCATCCGTGGTCAAAATGTATACCACAAATTCCATTTTCCCATGTCTTGTACAGTCAAGTAATCACAAAACAAGGATGCTCTAAAAATACATACAGAAAATGAAAAAAAAACTTTACCTTGGACGTGGTGAAGAAACTGATGAATTTGAGATGGATGAAGAAGCAGTTCAATAACCCCTATAATCCATCCTCCAATGGAAGTGCGAGAGTGAATGGGACTTTAAGAGGATTTAAAAAGATGGCTCTCAACCCCAAGTCAAAATAGGATTAGCTATTGCCATCAGAGCTGTTGGCTTACCAGTTAAACCATCACCAAGTGATTTGAATATCCCCTTCAGAGCCATGTATGGGCGAGAGGCTGCGCTGCCTACCCTCCTGACACTGATCATATCAACAAATGAAAGAATTTACCACCCAGGAGTTACCAACAGGTGTTAGCTGAAGAGCTGATAAAAATAGAGTTATAAGAGTCAGGCAAAATTGAAGAGAGCCTCCCATCAAGCCAATGGGTGAGCCAGAGAAAAACCAAGTTACCTGAATTTATCATAGGAGACAAGGTTTTGTTTTACCATCTATGGGAAACACCACCAGGAAACTTCAGGCTATTAGGACTGAGTCTGAAACCATCTTAACTAAAGAAGAAGAGCTTTCCATTTAAGAATATGATACCAACATTGTTTTCAACAGAGTGCACGCCCAGAACCTCAGATCATTCACCAGGCTAGCCTTGGAAGGAGAGATGTCATTGATGAGGCCGGGACTGGTATACCAAGTCATTCCTCAACCAGTGGAATGAGTAGAATAAGCTCTTAAACCAGTGGAAGCACTGGAAACCAACCACTGCTGATGGGGGCAAATGAGGATTTTTATAGATATGGGCTAGCTAAGGAATTTTCAGAGTGCATGGGATTGTCATGGTTGAAAAATGACATCATAAAGGGGACCAACGTTAGGGACAGAGCTGCATGTCAGGAGGCCAAGAAGGTGAAGTTGGCAGGCGTCCCTGACCTCAAGCATAACATGGATCAACGCTGGGTTAAAGCGAAGTATATCCAGGTTGGTCCTATGGATGCAAGATAAGTTTAGTCCTGCTTGAGATCAGGAGCATTAAAACGAACTAGCTTTATGATGAATAATAATGGTTCGCTTCAGTTTATAGTAAATGGGGTCTAAAACCCATTTGGTTTTCAAAATTTACAGCTCAGGTAGGCCGATCCTATGATCAATTACATGAGTTCAGTCAATTACCAAGTACAGTGTATTTCCTGATGGAAGTGTGCGCCTATTGGTGCACCTTGGCTTAGACCCATTTCCCTTGATTGATCGTTTTCCCAAATTCTCTAAAATTCCTCATGTCAAGACCAATTTCCCATGTTTTACAACTTCCGCGGAAATAAAACCTTTGCTAGTACACTTTTTTATGCTATCCTGGTCCATCCTGTGCGCAGACCTCTTCATGGAGGGCTTGTGTCACGTTAACCATTTAATTTATAACTACTATAAATTCTATCCGCCCATGAACCGTTGGGCCACCCAGGTTTTCTCTAACCTGGGGCACCTATACCAATCACTTTGAGCGCCTCATGTTTCCGTTTTGGTTGTTTCCTATAATGATAGTCATTATTGACCTATGTTATTATAGCTCAAGCACTATCTGCTGGGCTCTAGTAACTTTACTACTCATGACTAGTTTCCTGGCGTTGGGCCTGTGCACTATGCAAATCACGCTGAGAAAAGGAGTGTTATAGACCTTCTCCTAACGTTAGTTGACCAACCCTTAAATTTTGGTTTTTGAAATATTATACCATTTTGGGCTTTCAAAAAGTGCAAACAGTGTGTGCTGACAGTTGGCTATGGCCACGGTGGGGCTCACCGCTGTTTACTCTTTTTTCTGAAGGTTAAAGCATCTTGGCGTTATTTTGCTACCTCCTACTGGAAAGTACCCACCCTTCTTGCTTGTACCCAGTGGATATGGATGCTTCATGGTCTGAGAGTCATGATTTCAACTTTTCATCAAAAATAATAAAATTGATTAAAATAAACTTTGGTTTCCTCAGCACCATGTTCAAACGGTGCAGGAATTATCCTCAAAAATGAGTCTGGGGGTGTTGGCCTTGGAAAACGTCAGACAAACCAATGCCAAAATAGTGATAGGGTCATCCATTACTAAAAAAGCGTTTTATAACAGCATTGCCATATATACAACCAAAACCATAATTATTACCTTATGACTCAAGTATGGACCCATTTCTGTGTATCAAATTACCCCAGAGAACCCATGCTTAACCACCACAGTGATTTGCGGAACCCAGGAGGAGGAGAAGGAGTTACAATTACAATATAAAAACGTTTTTGCAGTTACTAAAGATATTGTGGGATATGTGGCTTCAGTAGTAAGAGTGGCCAAATATCCCTCTCCTTTCTTTGATGAAGAAATGTACCCTGGGGTCAGTATAGAACCTGAAGAAGAGTACGATGGTGAAGAGTTGGCACTGTCTGCTATGAATAAAGATCATTCGGCATATTTTTGTTAACTGCTACCTTTTCATCACCTTCAGGTAAAATTAACACTACTATTTTGGTGGATACTGGAGCCTCTGAGAAATTCATTGATTAAGACTTAGCCAAAACCTTGAGCTGAGTTACTTGCCAGGTGGTATGGTTAGGGTAGGGTCTTCTCAAGGTATTCCCACCCTGAAGGTACTAGGGTTAGTGGATTATCAAGTGGGCAAGTATCTTTTGACGGACCATTTCCAAAAAATAAAAAACCTTTAATACCACATTATTATGGGAGTGGAATGGTGGATAAATTTTGACGTAAGCTTTAACTTGAGAGACAATAACCTATCCCTGACATTAGAGAATGGTCGTACATTAATTGTTCCTTTGTATGAGGCTAACTTCCTGGGCGATTCGCTCCATTGGCCCAATATCCACACCCCCAATCTCGCTCCATTGTTAAAGCCCTCTATGGAGGTGCCTTTGCCTTCTTGTTTGAAGGGTCTGGGATCTTCATTTGATGCGGCTTCAGACAATGAATTAACTGCTCATTCAGAGTTTGATTTTGAGTTCAAGCTTACTGGTGATTTGGTTCTCATATCTTCCCAGATTTACCCCTTGACTGTACATAGAAACAAGCATTGGATGTGTAGGTCAAGGAGCAGTTAGCCAAATGCGCGATTTTTCAGCGTACCTCCCCAGTATGCTCCCCACTTCTCTTTGTAAAGAAAGCCAATGGAACTTTAAACCCTTGCTTAGATTATGGGAACCTAAACAATGTTGCTGTACCAGATCTCCATCCTATCCCCTTAGATGCACAGATTGCGCGTTATGTGGAGAATTATAAAGTCTTTTTTTAACTGGATTGGCTCAATGCGTTCATTCAGATCAATTTAGAAGGGACAGGGGTGTTTAACCGCATTCCATACCAGAAAAGGGATTTTCCAGTTTTTGGTCATGCCCTCTGGGCTTAATAGTGCCCCTTGCTATCTTTCAATGCCAAATTGATGCAGCTTTGGGGTACCTGTTGGGGTATGTGCGGTTGCCTACATAGATGATATTCTGGTATTTTCCCCTGATCATGAGTCCTATGCAGTACACCTTCAACAAGTGGTGGAGTGGTTAAAGGCAGCCCGCCTTACATTGAAGATCAGCAAGCGTGAATTTTTCAAGTCCCAGGTCACTTTTATGGGCAACGTCGTGTTTTATCAAGGACATATGATAAATCCATACAAGGAGAATGCAATTTGTGAGTGGCCCACCCCCACTTCAGTCAAGTGATTGAGGAGTTTTTTCAAGACGTGTACATTCCTCAAGAAGTTCACGCCCAATCTTTCTGAGGTGGCAGCGCCCTTCCATGTGGCCAGTGGTGCAAAAGTGCTCCAGTGGTCCCCCGTTTTGGAGGATACTTTTTTCAAGAAGCAAAGTGCACCCTGTTGTCCAAGTCTATTCTTCACAATGTTGATCCTTAAAATGAGCTCATTGTATCTACTGATGCCTCCAACTTCGCCATAGCGGCTGCCTTATTCCAAGTAGGCAAAGATGGGATAGAGCATCCAGAAGGATATTTTTCTAAGAAAATGTATTTTCCCGAGTTAAAATACGCTGTTTATGACAAAGAGTTAATAGCAGTGATATAGGCGCTGACTTATTGGCATCATCAATTGCATGGCTCTTCCCAACCTTTCTGTGTACATACAGATCACCGTGACTTACTGTACTAATGCACTCCTCAGTCTTAACTCCACGGCAGACCCGTTGGCATGAGACCCTTGCCCAATTTGCATTTTCTTATGAGTTCACCAAGGGCAAGGAGAATGGGTTGGCTGATGCTTTGAGCCGCAACCCTGCATTAGATCCTGATCCAAAGGAGGTAGAGGTTCATAACATCCAGTTGATGATTGCGCCGGAGTAAGATTTTGTCACAACCTCCCTCTTCTGCGGCCAAAAGGCCAGCGCTTGCACCTATGGAAAATGCGGAGGAATATACTATGTTCAGGAAGGTAGTCCTTTCACAGCCGTTATCAGCTGAACATACAATGGTACTTGCTAAGAGCGCGCTGAATCAGGAGGATCTAACCAGGGGTTATCATATAAAAGATGAGATGGTGTGGTTTCAGGGGCGCCTATGGGTTCCTGCTGGACCACATCGCCTGTAATCATCTGTGATCATCATGACATAATCACCGTCGGTCATCCTGGGAAAGAAAAGACTTTGGAGTTAATTTGACGCACCTACTATTGGAAGGGCTTATCTGCTCAGGTGGGACGGTATTGTAAAGTGTGCCTGATATGCAATCAAATGAAACCAAAATTGCCAAACTTTAGCATGGTTGTTGGTATCAGTTCAAAAGGCTGAAGGGCACTGGACTTACCTTTTGGTAGATTTTACTGGGGAATTACCTGTTTCTAATGGTTATGATGCCATCATGGTGGTGTTGGACCGTTTCATGAAGTTCACCTATTTTATTCCTTGCAGAACAACAACAACCGCAGCTGAGATGACTAGGCTCTTCGTCACTCATGTGTTTGCGCTACATGGGGTCCCCCAAGAAATTATTAGCGATTAGGGGCCCAAGTTTACCTCTGTATTTTGAAAGAGTTGTGTAAGGCTCCTCAGATTCACCACTGCTATTCAACTGCCTATCACCAACAATAAAATGGGCATACAAACCGAGTGAACCAGTGCTTAGAACAGTTTCTGCGGTATTACACCACCGTGGATCATTCAGATTGGGTTTCTCACCGTCCTATGGCCCAGTTTAGCTACAACAGCACTTTGCGTTCTTCAATCGGTTGTTCTCCACTTTTCGCCAATTAGGAGTTTAACCCCATCTTTAACATGGAGCCCAGCTGTGGATCTAAAGTTAAATCAGTCGGTGGACTTTACCAAGACTATCAAGAAAGTAAACCAGAGGGTTTTCACAAGTTTGGAGGAGGCTATGCAAGTATATAAGGAGAATGCTGATGGTAAGTGACGAGTGGTTCCAGTGTACAAAAAAGGTGGTCTCATGATGCTGATGCTTGGAACATCCCTATCAAGCAGCCATGCAAAAAGTTGGGACCAAAGAGGATTAGCCCTTATTGCGTTGTTAGAAAGGTGAGCCATGCCTCATACCAGTTAGATCTTCCCTCATCACCTTGGATCTTTTCTATCTTTCATGAGAGCAATCTGTTGTTGTTTGAGGGCCCCTACCAGAGACTCCCAAGGCTTACCTTGTGGATGGGGCACCAGAGTGGAAGTGAAGCAAATAGTACACTCCCACCGAGTCAAAAGGAGGCTTAAGTACATGGTATATTGGAAGAGACTTGACTCTGTGGATAATAGCTGGGTACCAGCAAACAGCTGTGTACATCCCCAAGACCTGATTAATGCTTTCCACAAGCACTTCCCTCAGGCTGCTAGATCTCAATCAAAGCAAACCGTTGCTGCAATGAAGTAGGCCCCAGCCCACAAGAACATTTCCCTGGCACAAGCCCCTGGAGGGGGGTGTAGCCCCAAAAGGAGGAGAGGCTAATGTCATGGTTGGTGTCAAGATTTTAATATTACTGGACAATAAGCTAGTGTTCTGGCGGATCGTAATTTAGATGAGAAGCAAGCTCTGAGGGCGAGTAATAGTTTAGAGCAATGTGAGATGAATCAATTGAATCAATTAGGGTTCAGTAATTGTGGAAATTCCATTGAAGCCTCGATGATCAAATGAACTCTACATTAAGCAAAAAAAGATTGACTAAGCAAAATGTGTTGAATCCCTTGAAGAATACTGAGTGTTAAGGGTTGAGTGGGAGAGAGAAGTCAGGGAGGTTTTTAGAAGAAGAAAAGAGAGGAAGAAAGAAGTAGGGAGTAGGAGTAAGAAGAGAGCATAAGAAGAGAGGGTCTGCTGGTTATATCATATTAAATAAAGTAGCGTAGCTGAGACAATTGCCCCATATTTTATAAATGTTTATTACGTTTAATTGGGGGACAAACGATCTATATCTTGTTTGGCCGTTGCTCAGTGGGATAAAACCTGTGCAACTCGTTAAGAGGAAAGAAGTCATATCCGCCAAAAGTTAACAGTTGGAAAATGACATTTTAATGGGGACCAAAGTTAGGGACAAAGATACATGTCAGGAGGCAAAGAAGGTGAAGTTGGCAGGCCTCCTTGACCTCAAGCATAACATAGATCAACGCTGGGTAAGGCGAAGTATTCCCAGGTTGGTCCTATAGATGCAAGAGAAGTTCAGCCTTGCTTAAGATCAGGAGCATTAATAATGAACTAGCTTTGTGATGAATAAAAACTGTTCTATTTGGTTTATAGGTGAATGGGGTCTAAAAACATTTGATTTTCAAAATTTACAGCTCAGGTAGGCCGATCCTATGATCAATTACATGAGTTCAGTCAATTACCAAGTACAGTGTATTGCCTGATGGAAGTGTGCGCCTATTGGTGCACCTTGGCTTAGACCCATTTCCCTTGATTGATCAAGTTCCCAAAATCCCTTAGATTCCTCATGTCAAGACCAATTTCTTTTGTTTGTCAACTTCCCCAGAAATAAACCTTTATTAGTACACCTTTTTACTTTTGCTATCTTGTTCCATCCTGTCAGGAAAGTATCTGTAACTCTCCGTTTCCCAGCGTGGCGGTGCAGATTGAACAGGGCCAACGCCAGGAAACCAGCCAATATAAGGGCAGCTGCTAGTGCCCCGCAGATGGTGCTGGAGCTGGAGCAGCTAACTGCAAAAATGATTATCCGCAGTGGTAAACCTTCAACTGAAACAACGGGGTGCTGGGAGGGAGCAGTAGGGGGCGGCACAGGTTGGAGGGAACCTGGGCAGCCCAACGGAGCACCAAAAGAAGGTCTTACCATTGTTACAATCAACTGGTTAATATATTGTGAGACCTCCTTGAAGAGGTCCGCGCACAGGTTAACTGGAAATAACATAAAAAATGTGCAAAAATTGGGTGTTATTTTAATGGAAAGACAACCAACAAGGAATGTTGGTCAGAGGAAAATGTATTTAAGCTTGGACGGGGAAATTGGGGTTATGCCACAGTGGGCCCAAGCAGCGACTCACCAATAGGGCGATACTTCCATCCAAGTTAGTAAAATAGGCTGAAACTGACCTCACTCAAGTTCTTGACTGAAGTTGGATTCGACCCAAGCGCATTGTTTCATAGCAGGAATGGGTTTTGAACCCTTGTTCCAAAACTAAGCAAATTGAACCATCCGCCTTAATTTGGTAAATAGTTCGTTTTAACGCTTGGGTTGCCGTCAGGGACTGAGCGTTTGGAGCACCACTGGTCCCAACCTGGGCATATTTTGCCCGGACCCAGCTTTGGTCCAGGGTGTTCTTCAGGTCAGTAAGGGCCTGCAACTTCACCTTCTGGGCCTCCAGACGCCCAGCCTTATCTTTGGGGTTGATCCCCACTATTATGTCATGTGAACATGACACATCCTGTGTGCAGACCTCTTCATAAAGGTCTTGTGTCACATTAACCATTTAATTTATAACTACTGTAAATCTATTGCCCATGAACCGTTGGGCCACCCAGGTTTTCTCTAACCTGGGGCACCTATACCCAACCACTTTGAGCACCTCATGTTTCCGTTTTGGTTGTTTCCTATAATGATAGTCATTATTGACCTATGTTCTTATAGCTCAAGCACTATCTGCTGGGCTCTAGTAACTTTACTACTCATGACTAGTTTCCTGGCGTTGGGCCTGTGCACTATGCAAACTACGCTGAGAACAGGATAGTCATATACACTCTCCTAACAGGGATAACGTCATGAGAAATATTTCGCCCTCACATATTAGAAGAGCTTATAGATGAAGGTGACGTCGCTGTTAGATATTTCATATGAAAATTGAACCCTTATATACCTTTGGGGGTCCAAAAAGTTTGCATTCCACCAGTGTGTTTGGATGAGTAAACTAAATTATGCTGACGTGAACGTCCTAATTTTGAAGGTGTATATTGACAATTGGCCAACATACAATTTTAAGAGTTACTTGAAGCCCTGATGCGAGGCACATCATAGTAGCGTTATCACTTGAACTTAAGTTGAAACATGAAATACCAAATTTTGTAATCAACTAATATTGAAAGAGAGCACTGTTAATATTGTTAACCAGATTATGGCTGTTTTTGATATCAGCTATTATAATTTACTAACCAGGCATCTATGCCAATTAATATATCTAATTTAAGGGTTTCAACTTTACATGATTTAAAAATTTTAATGGATCACCTTATGTTGGGCACACCTGCTGACTAAATTCATCTGGTTTGACTTTTGAATTAAGTGGATCCCAGTAGTTTAAGTTAATTACATCATGCAACCTTGACTACTTAACCTTGTTCAACTTTCAAGAATTCATTAGATCCCAGCAGTTAATTACAACAGGCAATCAATTCGCCTGAATTACTAAATTAAATCTGCTTCTATTTTTGGTTGTTTTAGTCTTAAATATAGCTTACAAAATGAGTTTCTCAATACCTCAACCACTGCCTCCCTGAGTTTGAAACCCACACATTGAACTTTGGGTAGGGGGCAATTATGACTATGTTGGCATTGCGCACCAATGCCTTGAACCAAGATAGCAAATAGCAAAGGCAGTCCATGGAGCTCCTTGCCTATCATACGCCATACATGGAGGTTTTACCAGGTTTTATCCTACTTTCCCATTCATTCAATTTTCCCTTAATCAGTGCGGTATCATCCCCAGGTTGGCCCACCTCAGATAAAATTTTAGTAAAATGAGTTCTCAATAATAAACGATTCCCAAAGCATCTGGATAAATTGCCAATATATTTTTTTGGATAATTTAATGATGTACTTTCGCGTCATGCTCTCTAACCAATTATGTTGAGCTAGTTCAATACAACATTTGTTTTAAGTCATTAACTGGCGACTAATTCTGAGAATTAATTTACAACTAATATTTTTATTTCATAAAATTTGCCAGTGACTAATGCTGAAATAAATCTCCAACTAAGATGATATAATGGGATTTACTGGCGACTTATGCTAAGAATAAATCTACAACTAATTTAGATTAATAGGATCTACTGGCGACTAATGCTGAGGATCAATCTACAACTAATATTTAATTAAGGATTTCAGTAGACAATGTCATGATTTTATATTTATGATTGCCAGTCGACGTTGCTAAGGATTTTCATACTAGGGTTACTTGCAGATGATGCTGAGGATCTCTGAGATAGATTTGAGTTTCCAGTGAGTTATACAGATGTTATTTCATGAGTTTCTGGCAAGTTATGACAAAGATGGGTTAAGGTTGGAGCCTTAACAATGTTTACCCCTCGTGCTACCCCAGAATCCAACATAACTCCAGATTATATGAAAGTTAGAGGGGTGGGCTGATCAGCTGTAAAAACCAACTTTTATATATCTAAAATAAAAATCTACATTCGTCTATTCTTCTCTTTTTCAAGTGATTTGTTACTGAAAAACTAATAAGCAAGTGATCCCCAGGATTAGATGCTGGGTCAAGCATCTAGGGAATGGTAGGCACTATCACTCCCCCTGACGGCAATGAAGGCAGTGTAGTAAGGGGTCAACAGTCCTCATACTGTTGATCCTGGAACACTAGCCAAGCTCCAGAACCATTGAAAAATGATGATTTTTAACAAGCACAATGAGTCAACCCCCAGAAGTGGGGACTAGCACAAAGGCCTTTGTACATCCAGTTTTAGGGGTAACCACCATGAGACAGAGCTTTCAGTTACAAAATTAGCTCAAATGGATGCAGATACAAAAGCAGTATTCAGAAGTCGTCTGAACAAAGGATCTAAAAAATAATTATATCAAAACCCTAATTTTCAGCTATTTTCAATATCTTATTCAAATCATATCTTGAAATTCCATGGTAGTATTAAAAACTTTACTTTATATCTTTATAAAAGACTTTTCTACAGAATCTTAAGTTTATTTTTTTGTTTTCACTTTTGTTGTATAAAATGTAGTAATTGCTGGTAGCCAATCTAGGATTAAATAATTAAAAAAAGACATTCTCTGTTGAGGATATCTTGGTGTTGACAATGTCAAGGAAGAGGTTGAAAAAGGTTCCCGTTGAGTCCTGAGGGCCAGCATATGTCAAAAAGTTTAAGTGTTTTAAGAAGTTGCCATGGTCTTGGAGAGCTTAACCAAGTGATCAATGCTACAAGAGGTATCATCAAAGGAGGACTTGCAAAGCAAGAACTATAGAGATGTTAGAAAAGGTTGTCTGGTGCATAATATGTGTGAAGTAGACCTAATGAGCAGCAAGTCAGCCTTTAAAGTCAAACGAGTTGAGGTCAGCGCGCTGAATGTTGCTAACGCAGAAACCATGGCTCAGGGCAGGTCTATAGAGCCTAAGAGTTTTCTTCATGGCAATACAATAATCAAAGTTAGACATAATTTTTGCACCTGCAAAATTTTCACTTTCTTATAAAAACAGTCAGCAAAAGGGGTAAGATCTCATCTCTTCTATACTATTCACCTAAACTCATTTTTGCAGCTAGCCATCCGTTTAGGGCTGCCAGGTTCAGTCATAATCGCTTCCTTTGTATATTTATACTTCCAATTATCCCCAATTTAGGTAGGGCAACACCAGATTTTGACAATTGGTGTATAAACAGTTTATGACGATCACACCTTTCCTGATGGTCACTATATCTGAACATCATTTTGATAAGGTGGAAAAAGGACAGGGCGTTATCCCAGTAAAATATAGTTAATTTTGGATTATTAAAAGTTCATTCACTCACTACTATGATGGGAGGTACCTGAACATTAAACCTACTAACTACTGAGGTATTTTTGGAGCTATCCCAATAAAATATGCAAAAGCACCAAATTAACTTCTTGAGGATTGCATTTTTCTAACAGAACTTTCCTCATCTTAATTGTTGGTTATATCAGCCACCAACTGAGAACTTGAACTTAAGACTTTTGAGGTCTTGTAACTTTTTATGAATTTCTCTACATTATCCTGTATCTAACAGAGTCATACTTTATTAGCTCTTAAACAGCATTCTTAAAGTAAGATTCCTTAATTAAGTTTTCTTCCACTTCAAAGAGGTTAATTTTATATATAGTTATTATTTTCCTTTGTAAACTTTCTCTATTCATTCCTTTGCTTTTATAACTCGTTCTTAAAAGTATTCAGATCAGATTGTGAAGTCATATTCAAGTATTCTTATTCACTATTCAGTTTTCTCCACAGCTTTCAAAGTTTATTTTTATATGACATAGTGTTTGATAATTCTAATGTGCTAAGGGTTAAAAACTTAACTATCCCTTTGTAGTGAGCACCAGATAAAAATTTTAGGTTTACCGCTCAAGTTCATGTGACTATTTTTTAATAATGAAGATGAGTGATAGTTGTATGAAGACAACTATTTATTTACTTTTGTTTGATACAAGTAGTCTCAATCCCACTTAAGTATCATCATACAGTCAGGTACTGATAACTATACTTCTGGTAACCTTAAAGCAATTAAGATAAGGGAACTAACTTTTTTAACTCTTACACAAGAGAAAAACAAAAATAAAGAATGGAACAAATCCCTATAAATCTTTCACAGGAGAACATTATACAAATTTATATTACTATCTAATTTGTTGCCTTGAATTGTAAGTCTTTATTTAGTAAAAAATGAGTTTAAACAGGGAAGTTTTGTGCTCAATTCTTTATTCTGCACCCAATGAAAATGGCAAGTCTTTATAGTGAATTGAACTCAAATGTTATACCAAAACTATGAGCACCTCATCCACCTAGTCAGTATCCACAACTTAGATCACATCCCTACATGGGTTGGGAATTTTAATACCATATCTCATAGCTTTCATCTAACCTCAGGAGATCAACCTATACATATTAGCAGCGTGCTTAGGTAAAGGGATAATAATCTATTTGCAAAATGTCATTTTGCTCAATCTAACCTGCAAGTTACTACCAAAAAAACTTTAACAACTCTTCAGTAATACTGAAACGCCCTTATGATTGATGAAATTAATGTTGATTTATATAAGAAAGTTACTTATTGATAGTAAAACCAACAGATGAACTCTATATAAACATTGTCAGAGATCATCCCTGGGAAGCCATTAATTTTCAGGCTTTCAATTAAATCCTAAAATAGACTAAACTAATGTTTCATATGAGAACATATCCAAAAATAGATATAGAATATTAAAATTTTTCAACATCCCTTAAAGGTTCTTATTAGAAAGCAAACCAAAGAGAGTTAAGACAGATAGAAATAATAAACTGTCAAGCTATATACTATTGATTTCTAAAAATCCTAACATGCTTCCTACTCATTTGATTTTTTATGTTTAGTAAAGACCTTACCTTAGTCTGATATCATAAAAACATCATTTTCCTAATTAAGTGTAACCAGTTGTTTAATAAGCACTTGGGTATGGTGGGCTCCACCAGCTGACCCTGAACATATGATTAAAAGAATCCTTGGGTATTTCTCCGCCCCACCAATGGTACATATATTATTTTAGCTAATTATGTTTCACTTGTGGGGCACCTAAAAACTGGCCTATAAATAGCGTTTCACCTTTAAAAATTGAGGACTGATATAAAGACCATTATTTGTTTTCAGTAATTCAGAGAGATGGAAGGGGCCTAGTCTATTCTATTATAAAAGCTACACATAATTTAGTGAGTATGTTCACTTGCAGGTGCTCTAAAAATATGATCTCAAAAACAGAATTTTCCTTTGGAAAAGGAGGTATCCTACACTGACCCACCATCATTCTTGGTCAAATTGAACGCCAGGTGTCTGGCCCCATCTCATTGATTAAGAATAAATTTTGTTTTGCCAAAGATGTTTCACTTGTGAGAACCCCCATAAATACTGCCCCCAAAAACAACACATTACCTTTAAAAATGGAGGTTCCCCATGCTGAAAATCCATCATTCTCAGTTGAATAAGAGGGTTAGCAGTGTTCAGCCCCTGTACGGCAATTAAAATTATTTAATGTAAGTTGTGCTCCAGACTCCTTTCTGAAGAATGAAGTGAACCATCATCTGAAGGGGGTCTTGCCGTTATAATAATGAATAGCTATGTTCAGCTATCACGCAGCTTGGGGGATCATACCCTTTTTTTCCATAAGCGACATTTTAGATGGTATAGATTTTGGATAAAATTGAGCCATTGTTAAGCTCTTGGACAACACCTTTAAAACAAATTTAGTATATCAAATCACAACAAAGACCTCTCACTTAACTCCTCATATAAATTTCTGTACTCAGAAGGCATAAAAGAAATTGATATTAAAGTTTAGTGGCAAGTATGCCACTGCAGAAAACGTTGAGGTATATGTTCCTTAATTTATTAAAGTAACAAATTATCCCACTTTATTTTTATATATAAAAAAGATCCAGGTGGCATTATCATGTCTAAGATAGATCCTTCTAGTAATTTGTATGCTTTTTGGTTATTAGTAAAGTATTATAATAGAAGCTTTTCTTTCCCATAATGATCACATTAGCTAAAAAGATTCAATTCATATAGCAAATTTGATAATAACACAGGAGAGATGAGCGATATCAATAAAACAAATCTAAATTAGGCGAAAGTTGTATCAAGCAATGTGCAGAATGGTGCATCAAAGGGCTAGAAATGACCTGGGGGACCAGGAATCAATGCTTCTAATAAACCACAAACTCAGACACCATGTGGGTTTGTAGAATTCACTACTAAACAAATCCTGTACTTAAATAATCCAATATTTTCAACCCCTACCACAGGTAAAGCATATGCTCTGACTCTTCCTAAGGTTTGATTATCAACTCTGTGGGAGAAAGTGGGTGAGGCACAGTCCTCCCTTTTCCCCCATGCAGTGTAAGTTACCACCCACACAATCCACTGAGGCTGGATTGACATGGTTTTCAAAACCAAAGAAGATGCGGATGCTGCTGAAAAAAGTCTGCATCAAAAGTGCACTCCCCAAGGCAAACAAATTATGCGCACCATGTACACCAGATGGAACAAAGTAGTAACTTTATTAATCTCTTTTGACTCGCTCCCACCAACCTCCACTAAAAATTAATTGTGGAGGAGCTCCAAGCTAGATTTGCCAGCTACGGAGGTATTAACCAATTCTGAACAACAGCAGTCTCACCTGATGCCAAACCTGTGCACAGGTAAGGTAATACCCATCATCAACCCACTTCCTGAGATGGCTGAGGACCTCACAAAAATCCTGCGCACAGCAATTTTTTACCTCCCAAACAAGGGGCGTGTCAAAGGTATTCTGCGTCACACTGAAAGTGCACTGCCATCTGCAATCACAACAGCGCATTGAGGCTCAAGGCGCATGCATGCCCCATGAAGGAGGGCAACTGGCCCCAGACTTCTGTGACAACACCATGGAAGATGATAGTAAATACTTCGCAAAAATAAAAGAGACCAACCACGCCTTTCTCTGGGGAGAGGATGGGCAATACATTCTCATAGACTCAGTTTCACCCAGATTGCACAAAATGACACAGAAGGCCCACAAATGGGCCACAACCATGGCTGCATCACTTATGGCCTCCTCCATCAACCATGGCCAAATCTTGGAGGACATGGAGGAAATTAACAAAACTAACCAATTAGAACAGAATATACAAAATAAAATTTTTTTCTCAACGTTTGAATAAATCATCACGTGATACATTAAGCAGATTTAGCCTGACAATTCAGCTCAACCATTGGTGAAAATGTGGGACACACACCTAAAACTTCAAACCCAGAAACCACAGAGAGCAACCAACACACTGCATTGGACCACCATGAGCCACAAGAAGAGATCAACTCAAAACCACCCAACAGTAAGACCTGCGCAAAATTAGCAAGAAATAAGGGATCAAACATCTTTACAGTGGGACAGGTCCAATCAACTAGAGCAAATACTGAAAATGTTGTGAAGGATATAGGGCCAGAAGGCCCTCCCAACTGCTCCTGAGGTGCCGTGGGCACCTCAGTTTCAATAGGGATATTGAACATTGTGGGAGCCAGGGCTCAATTGTCTCAAACCAAAAAGCTGGACTCCCTGCAGAAACCCACTGTAGAATTCTTGGACATCTAAAACCCACTGTCTACAGGGAGAAGAGGGATCATGGTCAGCCAGGGTTTCACCATCCCAATTGGTATGGATGTCCCACTGTGGGGTGGTTATCCATAATTATAAAAATTGAAAATCACTAACTCATTTCCATATATACACAGCTGCATCCTGGTAGCAATGATCGCATGCCAGGATGACACAATTTTGATAGCATGCATCTATGCACCATGCACCGCAGGCAAGAGGAAACAATTTCTTAAGAACATCCCAACACTCTCCCTCCTACCAGATACCATTCTACTGGGTGACTTCAACTGCTAGGCTTATTCCAACATGGACCAATGTCCTAAACCCAGGGGATACCCCCTGAGGCACATCAAATTCTGCATAATGAAGGTAAACCTTGTCTTATACAATGCCCTTCCCCCTGGTCATCACTCCTCCCCCACATGAGTCGCCCTAACATACTTGAGGGAACGCTCATCTCAATGAGCCTCATCAACTTCATCCTTGCAATGTTAAACCACCACTCAAACATTTATAACTTCTCAACCAAAATGATAAACTTCTCCAACCACTAACTCATTTCTGTTCAACTTTTGCTAACCTGCACTCACGCCAGGCGTCAAACAGGTGAAGTTGTGCCTGGAAAATATGATTGCCTAAAGTATTTGACTGGGTCAAAAATGTGGCCATGAATCCCAAATTCATAACTCAATTCATATTGGACCTCATTGCAACCTGGGCAAAATTTAATGTTGGATTATTAAATAAAACTCGCCATCTCGCCTCACATAAGTACGCTGCCAACACAGCTACAATCAGGCATACCTTGGCAGAACTGGATCACCTCAAGCACAACACCCCAAAGTCTGGCTACATCACCAACAGGGGCGTAAATGGGCGTAAGTATCCCCACCTAAAAGCCCTCATCTTTGAACACCAGCACAGAATCAAAGTTTAGAGAAAAGGTAAGCTCATAAAAGAAAGGCTAAACCTGCTTTACATACTTCTTCTGCCAGTTTCACTCTCACGGCAACCAGCCTGAATGCACAAAAATCTGCAAAGATAATGGCACTGTGGCAACTGACCCAGCAGAGGTCAAGGCGGATTTATATCGCTACTACACCAAAATATACTGCAATACCCCAACTGACCCCCAAAAAATTAAAAATTTATTTCACACCGTCAGAGTACAAAGCACACCGCCAGACTACAAACTCCTAAATCTAATCACACAGAAGGAGCTCTGGGACACAGTCCGCGATGCACCAGTAGAAAATGCCTAGGGCCTGATGGGATACCCTATGAATTCTACAAATAATACTTCAAGAAAATTGCCCCATCCTAGCATCAATAAACCAGTGCCTGCTGGAGAAACGCCTCAAACCTGGTGTCCAGGACTCTTATGTCATAACCCTGTTTAAAAAGGGCGACAAACTAGACATGGCCAACTGTCACCCAATTGCACTCTCTAACACTGATACAAAACTATTAACAAAAACTTTAGCCACCAGATTAGGCAATATAGCCTGCAAAATCCTGTCGCCCAATCAGTTTGGGTTCATACTGAGGCGTTCAATATGGACCAATATACATTCCATCGCCAACATATGCCAGTCCAGAGCAACTGAAGCCCTGATATTCCTAGACCAGGAGAAGGCATATGGCCACGTTAGTTAGCCGTACCTGAAGGTCTGTCTAAACGCCTTCAAACTCCCACCCAGATTCATAGACTGGGCAATGCTCCTTATTGAGTCCGCATCCATGACTGTCTGCGGCCCTAGATTTCTGACCAACAAAAATCACACCATGCAGAGGGCTCAAACAAGGGGACCCCTCAGCCCGCTGCTGTATAACTTAACTATTGATCCATTTTTATGTCGCTGACTTAAGCCTCATGGGCATCACTGCACAAGGCCAACCAAAAATTAATATACTAGCCTTTGCAGATGACTGCATGGCAGTTATAGCTAACAACAATGATTCATGACAGCTGGAACACATCATGGAGGAGTATTCCATTGTGATCAATGCATCGTTCAACAAAAAAGAATGGAAATAATCCTTTTAGGAAAGTACTTTAACAACTGTACCACAACACTCAAACCCCACAGTCCCCCAAGAAGAACTACTCAATCATCCTACCCTTTGCATCAACCCCCTCAACCAACCTTGTTCGCCACTTTGGATTATGGCTGAAAACAGTGAGTAAGTAAATTATACGATTGAGAATAACATACTTAAGCGGATGTCCAGCTGCGTCACCTCCTTTAAGGGAAGATCCTCAGGACTAATGGGGCAAGTAACAGTTGCCAACTCACTTATACTTTTAATGATGTGATTATTCGCCCATACAATCTACTTCTCACCTTCATTCATATCCTCAGTCCATGCACTTATCTAAGGATGCCTTGGCCTATGTCCCGGCCACCTGTACAAGTAGAAATACTCTTTGGTACATGCTCTAGCGGGGGCATATGCCTAATAGACTTCGAAGACTACACCAACCGCATATTGGGCACTTGGATAGAGGAAGTCCTAGACCCAGACTTCCATAATAACATTGGTTAAGAGCGGTGAGGGCCAATTTTGCACAGGCGCTAAAACTATCCAACCCCCACAACCCGTCCAGGCTCACATATCTTGCAAACCACCCCAATGCAGCTGGCCCACATGGAACCCCCTCACTTTAAACGCCTCCTCTGAACCATACGGCACATGGGGTGGATTGTCACTATCACAGGCACTGATCAGGGAAGAAAAAGGCCCAGAGCTTGCTTCACGCTAAGATTATCAGACAACCACCCCCAGAGGTACACACACAACGTGAACCGCTCATTGCAAGAATCTTCTACCTGGATGTATTTGATATCCCCTGTGACCTCACAATACAGAAGGCAATATGGATGCTGACACATCTTCCGGTCCTCCAGCCAAGGGTAAGAGCTAACATTAGGAGTTGCCTCAGAAGAACCTACAAGACAGAAGATTGCTCTAACTCTCTTCATGCAACTTGCAAAGTGTGCGGAGGGGACAGCACCCTACACCACCACCTCAAAACATGCCCACATATAGAGCCATATGGTGGGAAGTTGTGCGCCTGCTTAGACCCACAACGACCAGAAGCCGTCAATCTCTAGAAACCTCCTCGCACTCCAACTTGAATCCCCTATACCACCCACACTCTGCTTTCTTTTAGTCACCATTGCATTGTGGACAATCCACACTCATAGCGCTGGATGCCTTCAAGGGACCATGACGACCATCCGTGGGACAATCAGCAGATTTCACCTACACTTACTGGAACAATTTCAAGCCTGGCTATACGGATACATGAGGCTGAAACAACGAAGACTCGTTGAATCATAGTTCTGTCTGGTTTCTATATACTGACCCCTTTCTTCACACCTGCTCATAATAAGGGAAGCCCCTTCAGAGTAGGGCATCCAACCCCCTTACACCTGACAGTACCAGCTGGAAACAGGGGTAGCTCGTCCACTCGGGGTGCCTAGATCATGGTATACTTCACCTCCCCCTATCCCATCACATTTATAAATATATATATTTATTTGGGGAAGGCGACCATGAGATGGACAATTCCAATATGTAAACTAAAAAGCACTAATATAAGCTAGATACACCCCAGAGAAGCTAACAATGTCTCCTGTTGCCAGCAGGAACGCCAAATAAAGGAAGGGGGTATTGTGAGTAGAGGCCTGCGCCACTATTGAGCACATATAAAGGAAAGGATATAAAGCATTGAACCAAACTGGAAACCAGGATGAGACCAACTGTCATAGACGGGATGGTAGGTATCCAAACAACCATTCTTGAATTCTGGTCCATAAGGTGCAACTGGAATCAGCGTACAGTTTCCTGAGGGTGGGAGTATAGCCTAAAATGGCATCCAAGACAACAGTGTGGATAGTCCACATTGCAATTGCTACCACTAAGGACTCAGCGGAAAGGTCGGGGGAATTCAATGACAAGGAAAAGATGTCCTTAGATAGGCTGAAGGGCTGTGTTTGATCCTGGTAAAAGAGACGCTGAACCTCGCGCCAGAATACTTTTGATGGAGGGCACTCTTCCAGGCGGTGGATCAAAAGACCATATTGGTCACACACAACACATGAGGAGTGTGATGCGTTGAAGCACTTGGCAGAATGGTATGCCCATTTAAAGCAGTGCCACACATGGGAACGAACACTCAGCTGCAAAAGAGGGTGATGGGCGTACTTCCAGATGGCTTTATGGGTTTCTAGGGAGTAGAGGATGTCCAACACGTCCAAATAATCCACTCTGGCCATGATATGGGACCTCCTTGGTATCAAATGTTCAGAAAGGCTTAGCCTTGTACTTCCTATGTGAAGTGGGGAGTAGGGCGACCCCTTTGGGCGGTGTGCCCAATGATGCAAATTCTCCATTCGGCGCTCCACATGGAGAGGAAAATTTGTTTTAAGTGGGGGATGTCCCATGCGGGTCCACAGCAGAGAGATATGAGGAAAAATATTTTAACAGAGAATGGGGTGGGTAGGATTGCTGAGGCCCAGGGTGCGGGAGAAGTTGGAGCGGGCCACGTGGGACCAGTGCTGGGCTGAGATTGTAGAGTTAGTGATGGCAGCGATCCAGGTGCCAAGGATTTTGGCAGCATGGGCCTCAAAGTTGAGCAGGCCTATACCATTACTATGGCGAGGGCCAAACAAGACATCCAGGTGCACTGGCGGTGTACGGCCTAACCTAAGCCACCCTTGAAGGAGGGCATATAATGAGGTGGAGAAAGATGGTGAAAAGGCGATAGCATGGGCCACAAACCAAACTTTAGATAAGAGCATAGAGTTGGCCAGCACAACCCTGCCTGGTAGGGAAGTTTGGTGGTCTCTGAGGGAGACGATGCGTTTTCTGAAATTGTCCAGGATATGGTGTTCCATCACTGACGTGGCGTATCCTCCCGCCCTTAGCCACACACTCAAACGGCATACAGGACCAGCAATGGGTCCTGGCACAAAAGGGAGCACAAGCGGGGTGGTATGGGGTGGGCAGGGCAAGCGAACCCATGAGCTAGCTGCTGAAGTAGGTAGGAAACGATTTGCTGGTGACCAGCAGGCTTAGTACCAGCCAAGGAGTATGATTTCAGTTTTGGAGGCTTTAAAGGCGGCGTTGATGACCCTAGAGTAATACTGTATAGTTGCCTCCAGCGCGCATGCATCATTGTTGTTGACACCCCAACCACACAATCATCAGCAAATGCCAGCATACTAACTGGTGCTTGACTTGCACATGGACACCAGCAAGGCGTGCATTTAAATTGCGTAAAAGTGGGCTGATGCTGAAGTTGTACAAGAGCGGGCTTAAAGGGTTCCCTTGACGGAGACCTCTTTTAGGGTGAACCACACCTTTGAGGAACCAGGGCCACGCACATCCATTGTGGCAGATTATGGCCAACATTAACCAATTAATGGACCGGTGGGGAGGTGGAACTTGTGGAAGAAGGCTTTGAGGTAATCCCAGTTGACCCTATCATAAGCTTTCTGCTGGTCTAAGAACACAAGCGCCCCTGTAGCCGTAGATTGGCAGATGTTGTCTACGGTATGTATATTGTTCCTTATTGACCACTTGGGATAAAACCAAATATCTCAGAGGAGATTACATCAGTGAAAACTTCCACTAGGCAGGTGGCCATTATTTTGGTATATAATTTAGTATCTGTATTATTTAGTGATATGGAGCGCCAGTTTGCCATTTTCAGCTCATCCCCTTTCTTATACAGCGTTATCATGTAGGCCTCCTGGCTCCAAGAAGGAGGCGCATTTCTAACAGACACTTATTCATTGATGCAAGCAACAAAGAGGAGAAATAATTAAAACATCTCTTGTATAACTCAAAATGAATTTCATCTGGACCTGGGCACTTCCTGTGCAGTGAATCATAAATGGCATAACAGAGTTCATATCAAGAAATTATATTCATTAACTCCGGGTATTGGGAAATGGTGCAGATATGTGTGCCATCAAGACACTCATTTTGGCCATCTTGACTTGATCATATTGATACAATTTTAGTAAAAGTTATGGACTTTGACTAGCACTTCAGCTTGGCCTCTGATACAGAGTTTTTGGGCCACTTTACCTGTGTGCAGACCAAGCTCTGTCGCAGCATGAAGAATTGCAAAAAAACAGGCTGAGCATGTATCAAATTCCATAGAAATTTTTTACTTTGAATTGAACAAAAATGCGATGTTTTTGTTGTATTACCAATGCTTTGAGATGAGCAGAAACTTATGCCCAATTGTAACCCCAAGCTGGGCTGTACCCTGCAGCAGGGCCATTAAACTCCAGGTGGTCTAATTCTGCAAGTGTGCACTTAATAACCACTGAGGCAGCCCAAGAGCGTCAAGATGAGATATGACATGCCTGAAGAATGGTGTTCGCTTAGAAGGTTAACCAGGTAGAAAGTGGATCTGCATATAACAGTGGGGCAAACTCCAGTGCTAAAGTTTTGGTGTTCACCCATGAGGAAAAACTGGATGACGCAATCTCAGTCAGATGAAGTTTACACCACTTTGGCGCCTAAGCGCTAGGTTTGATATAGTGAAGGATAGTGATACAGCATGTGGTAAGAGAAAACAATTTTTTCGTTGTGAAGTGTGCAATCTGGGGGCAACAGTTCAATGGGGCAAGAATGAAGTTGATGAGGGCTATAGGCCTTATCTGGCCGTTGTGCATATGGGGATGATAAATTTTGGGTAGCAGCTGTGCGTGCTTGGGGAGGGTATCAAAAAGCCCCAAAATGGCTTTTAGAACACGAAGTTTCACGTGCCACTACAGGGGGAGGGGAGTAGGCGTTGAAGGCCAGCGGTCAGTGGCTGGATTGGCTCAGCTGTTCAGGTTGACCACCACAAATGAATCAGGTGGTAGTGGGAAGGAAGTTTTGGATGAGAGAAAATTCTGGTGAGCCCATGCACAGAAGGGGCATAAATATTAACAATTGCGTGTACTTAATTATCCCATGAAAAGGACATGACCAGCACAAATCCATTTGAGATACAGATTTTTGGATTAAAATATAAAGCTATGGGGCACACATATAAGCACCCCACAGTGTGGCAACCAAAAACAAAGGGAGGGGAGGAGCATGGTTGCCATGTGTCCTTAGCACTGTGTGGATAGTGGAATTCCTGAACGGCCAGAATGTCCACAGGTAAATTTTAAAAAACTCAGTTTCCTAGCCTGGGAAGGAGAGGCCTTGAGTCCAGCAATGTACAACGTCCCTATTGTGAAGGATCCCCCATTGCACCTTATGTGCAATGAGAAGGGCCTTTGCCCTTCCTACGCCGCTCTTTCAGCTGCTTTGGCCCACAACCACATGGTAGGCAGCGTTTACAAGTACTTGAGGTTATCCTTCTCTTTGTTTGTAGTTTTGTTTTTGATGTTTTTTGATTTGGGTCAACTTTTCATTATGATGTGATCCTGTGGTGCACCATTGGAGGTTAACAAAAACTTGGGGGGATCGGGTTGGGGAATTGGTTATAATTGATGTGTAGTAATTTTGTGCGGATGAATCAGATTTAAACATTTGTTCTGCAGGTTGGTGGCCCAATCTAATTGGTGATCAGATTCTTGAGCTGCTTCAGCTGTGAACGACTTGATGTCAGCTTGGGTCTGGGCAGGTGTGATCATAGATGCTGCCAACACCACTACCTTGGCCGCTGCTCTCCAGGCCTGTTTGACCTTTTTGTGGTATTGTGAGGACACAGGTTTTACCTGAATACAACACCCCTGCGCACCCCATGGGAAGGCGGAACGGTGTCAATGGCCAGTTTATAATGGGAGTTGGTGCTCCCCATTGCATTGAGGATGATTTTTTTTCGAGTGATGCCCTCTCTGGAAGGGCATGTATGCGCCTTATGTCCAAAAGCATGACAAAAGGCGCAGAAAAGGTTGCGCTATCCACCATTATGCAGAATGAGCAGGATTTCTGATCGTCAACATTTATAACAGCAATGTGGGGGAAATTGGGTTAAGTCTTCCACAATGACCATGGTGGGGTAATCACTGCAATTGCTTTGCCCGTGATCAGCACCAAAGCAAGTGTAAAGTGCTGCATTTCAAAAGTGTGAAGTTACCCATAGCTAAGCCCAACCAAGAGGCGTTACTCCAACACTTCACTCTCCATCGTTGTGGGGAGAAAGTCAAAAGAGACAAATATTTGGTTGGATTTAGTCCAACATGTGCGCTTCATATCAACCATCCATTGACCGTCCAGGAGATCAACCAACATGCGCACCTGTGCAGTGGTATCAGCTTAACGCACAGATTTAAACTCAAGATCCAACCATCCTTGGGTCATAGAGTGCAGTGCAACATATACAATGGCTTGGAAGTCTTTGAGCACATCACAAAAAACTTTTACCAAAGTGCCATTGTCATGATTTTAACCAGATGGAATTCTCCAATGACTTTACATTATTTAGAATAATATAGCCTATCCTGGCGGAATGGTTTAATAACTGAATTTTGTGTGATTTAATGTGATTGCTGGTTAGTTGCTCCACAATTTGGGTTGAGCTGAAATTAGTATTCCGCCGAGTTTGGTAATAGGTTTGAGTGGGGCTGATTGGTGGCCCCAAATTAGTATAAGAATCACCAGTGACTAATAGCCAAGGATGATCCACTTGATATAGTCAGCAGAATCAGAGTTTGATGCCAACTGCCATTTGTGGCCCATTGTGGGATTTATGGCGAAAAGCTGATGTATTCACTTCAAACATTTGCTGCCTGACTATCCAATGTTGGTGGATCCAACAATTATGAGTTTGAGGCGGCTGAGGTTGTTTCTGGTGCCTCATTTATTATCAAGATAAGATGAAAATAGATATCAGCGAGATGCCAAGATCTCAAGTCAATCAAGCAACCAAAGTTGTTTCCAGTGCATTGTTATCAATGTGAAGGTCAAATCCAAATTTGACATTTGTTTAGGTTATTTATTTATATGGCTTTTTGGTGACTTAAGGCTGAGGATGAGCTAAAACTAATTTGGACATCAGGAAAAATGGAGCGAGAGGGTCGACGCCAGGGAAGAGATAATATAGAAGAAGAAGTAGAAGAAGAAGAAGTGGTTGGCTGGAAGAACCAGCGGAAGAGCCAATAGGTTGGCAATGGGCGCAGTAACCCTTTTTGTAAATAGTATAAATACCCAGCGCTTCCCTTTCAATAAATATCACCCTTTTCTCATTCTCTTTTATGATTTAAGTTTATTCCTATTTTGTTGTTTAGGGAATGAGGATATGGGATCCCCAAATGGCACAGGTGACATGCCAAGTTGTTAGCCGGCACTGCTAGCCCTGACGCCTAAGGTGAAAAGGCAAGGGCTGACCAGTCTTCATACTGGTTAACCTGCCAACTAGCAGAGCCCATAGTCAAATTTCTGACTGCCATCAAATTAATATCCAGAAAAACTCAAACCACGTGCTCCACTGATAACTGAGGCTGGGAATGCGAAGTTTTGATGAACTGATTGCATTTTGCTTGCCAGGCTAAAATCCTTGGTGAAATATTCACCACTGGTTTCTTTGTTTTATCTTATCCACTGGTGTCTCCAGAGAGTTTTTGAACTTTGACAATGCAAATACTGACCCTGTGCCCTTTACTAAGCTCACCCAACCTTTAACAGACTTTGGGTGCATACTCATCTCCTCATGTTGATTATCAAACTTAACTAGTCTTGAGATAAGTTGCAATTAGTGATTGCTACTAGAAAAAGAGATCTATTGTAAGTTTAACCAAAAGAAAAATTGTTCATATAAATGACCATAGTAAAATTGAAGATGTGATAAGATTATTTTGTTGTGGTACTAAGCCATATTCAACCTATAGAACCACACTACTATTGATTTAGTGCAGTAGCCAAATATTACTAGACTTGAGTTTTTTATGAAGGCTTATTTTGTCCAATTAAAGTAATAATGTACTTATAATGTTTAACAGATTCCCGTATGAAAATTAGCAATTAGATCATTCCTTTTGATAAAATAGATTTTGTTTATAATACCGTAGATGCAAAAATCCCCATATATTCACCTTCCTTCTTGTATAACTTGGGCATGCTTGACCATTAACAATTGTTGGTCTAAGGTATGTCAAGATCATGGAGGGCAGAAGAACCTGAGTTTTTAATTATAGAAACTTTCTCCTTGTTCTTGTATTTTATTTCATCGATCATGTCATGAGACGTGACAATAAGACCTCTTTAACTTTAGCCCAGGAAAATTATGGTTTAGGATAGCGATGAACTTCTTAAACCTTTCAGTTTATATACCCATAAATATGATGCTCCTTCTGTCTGTCACTGTCCTCATTCATAATGTTTTTGTACATATGTAAGAAGCCCTCAATCATGTCCATATCTGAGGTGTACATATTCTTAAAGTAGGACATGAAGTATAATTATTGAAGAGTTTTTCAACTCATTAACGTTAAGCTATAATGCTGTGTGTTCAAGATATAGAAGTTTGCGTTTATTAGGGTGGTAACTACTTATGGGGGTAATAGGTTATGGGTCTCAAATTTATTTTTCTTAGCTCATGCTGTCAAGGATGCTTTTGAGGTGATATAGTTAGCACTATGTTGATTGATATAATCAATTTTTAGATTGTTATCTTTTTCCAAATGCTACACCCACACCTCCAAGTACTTCACAGCTGACTTAAATCTATCCTTCTGTGATGAAATTCCATGAGGGCACCTGCAATGAAAGCACATTTTATAGTAAACAAATCTGGTCTAGGTATTCTCACAGTTTACACATTTCTCAGAGCAATGTCTTTAATCTTGTTTTGATGTGTTCACATTCAGAGGCTTCAAGTCGTCACCTTGTCCAGAACTTCTTACTGAGCTATTCTTAGTTGCTTCATATTTGTACCTGTACTCGCTTCTATTTCAATTAGGTCCTGCATTGGGTCTAATGTTGTGCTGATAACAGCAAAATAACAGGTTTGACCCCATTATTGAACACCAACTGTGGCAATTCTGGCGATATCAGACCAAATTGATAAGGATAGGCTAGGCTTGAGCGATGATATTGCTATAGTGGACCTTATGGATGTCATCTTCTTGAAGTTTACTTGGTACCAGCGTAATATACTCAAGCACAGTAAAGATTAGTACAAACACCAAGTTGTTTTTTAACCATAACTAGCTCTTCTGATAGCTAGCCCTTCTTCTATCAAAAATAAAACTATAAGAACACATATTTTTTTGTAATACTCCTTTAAATAATATTTTAGTTTTTTCACTTAAATTTAAGAATAAGACCATGGAATGATAGTTTTAAATTGATAAACTTATTGGATGTTAAGGTAATTGAAGAAATTATAAGGTAATTCGATTTCATTTTGTTCAACTTTCGTGTGTCAGTATTTAGTGAAGGCCATCTTTAGGCCTAGACTGCATTTTAATACATGCTCTACGTTAAGACCTTCTGTTAGAGCCTCTTGAGTTTTTAAAACCCTCTACTGTTATCCACAGATATGTTCTTCATTATCATAAATAATCACGTGATTGTGACTAATGTTATATGAGATTATTTGCCATCATTTATGTTGATCCCATCCTGTTGAGTGATCATATGGGTAGCCATTATCCATAGATCTAATTCCTTATATTCTGACATCAAAATTCTCAACAATACATTACGTTAATGTAAATAAATTTACATTTTAAATGTGGTCACTATTTATTATTCTGCTACTATAAAAGCATTACAGCTTGATACATTGTCAACTGAATAAACTTTGATTGTTTGCTTCATCAACATCATCATTGGATTTGTTAAGATAGGAGCGAGCCAAGAAGAAAATTGGGATATTTGGGTTGGTGCCTGTACATCCCTACAGTGGCTCCATAATAAAGGGCGATACTATACCTTTTTGGGGAAAAACAAGGAGAACGAATTGGGCCTTTAGGATTTTTGGCGTTGTCAATTGTGGAGGGGGTTCTCAGCGTTGTAAATGCTGTTACACTGTGAACGTTGACCAAATAGTCTGTCATAGGCTCACTTCAAAGATCAGGTAGCGAAAGTTGATATATATTGTGTTTTAACAATATTACAAACTGTGGTTTTCAGTTATAAATAAAGTAAAACTAGATTTAATAATAAAACAAATAACGTAAAACCCTACCGTTAGCAAGGTGCTAGGTTTTATGATTATGGTGGGGGATTATAAAACTGAACCTTGGACTCTGATGCCAATTTTTAATTCAATGTTATAAAAATTGCTATTTAAAGCAATACTCCACAATACACAATTATGGTCAAATTACAGAGCAATTCTTAAGAGGTTTAAGTAAGTTTAGATTGTCCAAACTTTTTTGACAACATCAGAATTTAGTGATTAGGTTAGTCCCATTTTTAACCTTTTCCTTTTTGACTTATTTGGCTATTTTATATAATTTTGACTTATACCTAGATTATTTTCAACTGGGGTTGCCGCAGGTGTCAAACTTTTTTTAATTCTAATTTTAATTTATTGTGGGGAAGGCCGACCATGGGATGGACACTTCCAAATATGACTTAGAAGAGACAAAACTTAGTACCAGGGGAGGCACCCCAGCGAAGCGATGCTATCTCTTGTTGCCAGCGGGAACGCCACTTATGGGGAGGGGAGGAAACTTGTGAAGGGGCCATAGCCACAATTGAGCACGTGTGAAGGAAGGGGTCTGATTTGATGAACCAGACTGGGGGAGCAAGGAAGAGACCAGCTGTTGGTGACGCGGTGGGAGGTATCCAAACATCCACGCTTGAAAGTGGTCCACCAAATGGGACCGGAATCTGTGTACTGCTTCTGGGAGGGTGGGGGTGGAGCCTGCGATGTCATCTAAGACAATCGTGTGGATGGTCCACATGGCGATTGCAACCACCAAAGCATGAAGGGAGGGTAGAAGGGGGAGGCCATTGATAGAGCAAACATATCTCTTGACAGACTGAAGGGATGCGTTTGATCATGGCCCAGAAGACGTTGAACTTCGCGCCATATCACTTTAGAGGTAGGGCACTTCTCCAGGCGGTAAAACAGCGTTCCATACTGGCCACACACGACACAGGATGAGTTTAAAGCGTTAGAGCGCTCAGCTGTACGATACACCTGCCTCAGGCAGCGCCACACATGGGAGCGGACTTGAAGTTGCAACAGAGGATGGTGTACATATTTCCAGATATTTTTTTGGGTCTCAATGGATTAAGGGATGTCCATCATGTCCAGGTAGTCCACCCTGGATAGGACTTGGGGTCACATGGGGATCACGCCATCATGGATGGGTAGCCCCTGTACCTCTTGTGTGAACTGAGGAGAGGGGCGGCCTCTTTGGGTTGTATGTCCTCTAATACAAATTCTCCACTCAGCGCTCCGCATGGAGAGGAGGATTTGTTTGTAGTGGGTTTTAGTCCCGTGAGGACCTGTGGCCAATGTATGTGAAGCGAGGTATTTCATCAGGGAGTGGGGGTTCGATGAATTGTTGAGGCCCAAGGCGCGGGAGAAGTTGGAGCGGGCTGCGCGGGACCAGTGTTGGGAGGGGAGTGTAGAGGTGGTGACGGCCGCAATCCAGGTACCCAGGATCTTGGTGACATGGGCTTTGAAGTCAAGCAGGCCCATGCCACCATGATGTTGAGGGCCAAACATGACCTCTAACCGCACTGGTGGAAGGCGGCCCGACCAAAGCCATCCTTGCAGCAAGATGTACAAGGATTTGTAGAAGCTTGGGGAGAAGGGGATGGCATGGGCTTCAAATCAGACTTTGGAGAGGAGCATGGAGTTGGCTAAAACAATCCTGCCAGTAAGGGAAGTAGGGTGGGCTATGAGAGAGGCGATTCGCTTTGTCACGTTATCCAGAATATGGCACTCCATTACCGCTGACGCATATCCGGCTGCCTCTATCCACATGCCCAGATAGCGTATTGGTCCTATGGTATGGCGTGTGTCACGAAGGGGAGCACCAGTGGGGCGGTGTGTTTTGAATTATTAGGGCGAGGACGTGGGCGAGCAGATGGGCCAGGTTGGGAACTAATTGCTGGGGTCCAGCAGTTCTGAAACCGACCAAGGAGGATTATTTCAGTTTTGGAAGCGTTCAGTGCCGCGTTGCAGACCCGGGAATACTCCTGGATGAGAGCTTCAAGCGCGCGTGCATGTTGATTACTAGACACCCCCACCACACAATCATCTGCGAACGCCATTATCTTGACTGGGGCTTGGCCTGGCACGTGGACCCCAGTGAGTTGGGCATTCACATTTTGCAGTAGTGGGTCAAGGCTGAAGTTGTATAAGAGTGGGCTGAGGGGGTCCCCTTGTCGCAAGCCCCTTTGAGGGCGGACTAATTCCGTTAGGAATCCAGGGCCACGCACTGCCATTGTTGCCAATTCTGTGAGCAGCATTACCCAGTTGATGAAGCGAGGGGGTAGGCGGAATTGATGGAGGCAGGCCCTGAGGTATTCCCAGTTTACTCTATCATAGGCCTTTTGTTGGTCCAAGAATAAAAGTGCCCCAGAGGCTGTGGACTGACATACATTAGCCACAGAGTGCACGTTATCCCAAATTGACCTTCTGGGGATGGAACTGAATTGTTCTGGGGAGATGGTGGCAGATGCTATAGTCCCTAAACGGTTAGCCATGATTTTTGTTAAAAATTTTGGTGTCTGTGTTTGTTAGAGAAATGGGGCGCCAGTTGGCTAAGTCTAGCTTATCCCCTTTCTTGAAGAGTGTGACAGTGAAGGCCTCATGTCCTCCTGGTAGGAGGCACGTTTCCATCAGGCTTTGGTTAAGTGAGGCGAGCAGTAATGGGGATATATATTTGAAATATTTTTTGTAGAATTCATATGGAATGCCATCTGGGTCTGGGCATTTTCAGTTTGGTGCACTGAAAATGGCTGTCCATAATTCGTTCAGAGTAATCAAATTCATTATTTCTGGGTATCAGAAAATGGAGTGGATATGGGCTCGGTCAAGAAATTCCGCCACTTCAGCCAGCTGAATTGGGTCAGAGTGGTACAACTCAGAGTAATATTTTTACATTTTGATTGCCACTTCAGCCAGTGTATCCGCAATGGAATTATCCGATCTTTGCACCTGTGTGCAGGCCACGCTCTGGCATGGTGCGAAATTTTTTAAAGAAATATGCGGTGCACTTGTCACCTTTTGTGATGCGTGTGGCCCTGTACTGAACACAAACCCAATGTTTGTGTTGTCTTTCGAGTGCGTTGAGGTGGGCAGCTGCCTCCGCCCACTTCTGTCCCCATGCAGAGCTGTATCCTGTAACTGGGATGTTGAACTCTAAGTGTGCTAATTCTTCCAGAGCGCACGAGATAACCACTGATGTGGCTTGTGAGCGTCTGGAGGAGAGATGGTGAGAGTGGTGGAAAGTGTCATCTTTGAAAGTTGCCCATGTGGAAATGGGGTCCACGCAAAATGGTGCAACAAACTTTTTTGCCATAGTTGCCTCTTCTACCCACGTGGAAAATCCTGGCGACCCAAGCTTGGGGGGGCGGATTTTGTACCAATGTGGGGCCTTAGCAGCCATGACAGGTAGGTGGTAGGTTAGCGAGACCAGTCAATGGTCAGAGAATTCCAATTTTGTTGTCTTGAAGTGGGAGATGTGGGGTTGGAATTTTGCCAGCGTTAGAATAATGTTGATGCGGGTCATGGACCTTAATTGGCCGTTGTAGATGTGGGGCCATGTCATGTTTTCGAGCAGCAGGGCATGCCACGGCAGCGCATCCATTAACCTGAGGGTGGCCTTTAGAACTTGTAGTTCTACGTGACCCTGGGGGGTGTGGGGTGAGGAAGGCCACCGGTCCATTGGTGTGTTTAGCCAACAGTTCATGTCACCAACTATGAAGGAGTCTGGGGGTAGCAGGAGGGATTTGACCAATGAGAAAAATTCCTGACACTCACGTGCACCGTTTGGGGCATAGATGTTGATGATTGCATGTGCTACGTCAGCCCACGAGAAGGTGACAACAAGCACTCGGCCATTTAGGAATGTTTCTGAGGATAAAAATTTGAAAAACTTATTTTTCTGAATTAGCACCCCACAGTGCATTGACCAAAAGGATAGGGATGGGAGGAGCATTGTTTTCCAAGCTTCCTCAGAACCTCATGGACAGTGGGACTCCTGGATGGCCAGGATATCCACGGGTAAATTGTGTTGTAAAAAACTCAGTTTCCTAGCCTGGGACGGGGAGGCCTTGAGTCCGGCAATATTCAACATCCCTATGGTGAAGGTTTCCCCCATTGCACCTTAGGTGTGAGGGGGTGGGCACCTGGGCCTACCATCCTCTTCTAGATCCCCGCGGGCCTTCACAGCAGCGCTGGTGTTAGCAGCAACGCTATCAGAGTTTTTGTTGATTTTTGCGGAAAGAGTCGCGTTGGCTTTAGCCTTCACTTTTTGTTTTCCCAACGTCAGACGAATTTTTTGTGGTGCGGGTGAGTTTGGTGCACCGTTGAGCAGGTCAAAAAAATTTTCAGTTGGGAATCTCCCATCAGATCCTCAGATTGAGTGGCCCGCTCAGCATGGGCTTCCCAATCTGATTGGTTGAATGATTCCCAAGTTGCTTCTGCCGCAAAAGTCTCCATGTCCTCCTGGCATTGTGAGTGTGGGATAGCAGTGGTGGCTTTGGCCACTTCCTTGGCTTCGGCCCTATGGGCCTGCTTGGCCTTCTTCCGCTCTTGTGGGGAGATAGGCTTTACCAGTAGGTAGCAGCCTTGTGCTCCCTCACGGGAAGGCCTCCTTGGTGCTTGCGGTTGTTTTGTAGTGCGCCTCTCCACTGGCCATGGCCGCCAAAGGGTGCTCTTGGAATGTGACGCCCTACTTGATGGGGCATGCATGTGCCTTATGGCCAAATGTGTCACAGTGGGTGCAAATGGGGGGGCGCGCTGTCCACGGTCACCCAGAATGGGTGGGTGGTATGCCCTGTGATATCAATAAAAGTGGAGTGTGGGATCTGGGTTAGGTCCTTTGCGATCTCCTCAGTTGGGGTCAGAACTGCGATGGCTTTGCCGGTGCACAGGTGTGGCATCAGCATGAAGTGTTGCATTTTGAAAGATTGTATTTCGCCATATACAGCGAGACCATCTTTCAGGTGTTGTTCCAAATTGTCACCTTTTACCGTAGTAGGCAAAAGTCAAACGTGAGGAATATTTGGTTTGATTTTGTCCATCTGGTGAGTTTAGTTTTGATGACCCATTGCCCTTCGGGAGGTCGACCACTACGCGCACTGCTGCAGCCTCATCTGCTGCCATTTTACTTTCAAAACCTAGGTCCAGCCAGCCGCGTGACATGGAGTGAGGTGCAACGTACACCGCAGTCAGGAAAATTTTGTGTACATCACAAAATTTTTTCCCTTAAGGCTGTTTTTTGGATGTCCAGATACACACAGACTCCGAATTTCACCGACAAAAGTGGCTGGGAGTGTGGCGTTTTTCTTTACTGGTTGCATTGTGCTTGCCATGTGAGTATCTCCGGGGAATAGTGACTGCCAGTTTTTTAGTATTTTTGTCAATTCCGCCAGATTCTCCAGGGCGTTTTTGAATGTTGGAGGCCGCGGGCTTACACCTGCTCCTCTTGCCTTGCTTGCCCAACTGCTCCCTGACATGGGCGCAGACTAATCTCCTCTGTGAGATTATCAAACTAGATTTAGTCTTGAATTGAATAGGTTGCAATAGTGATTGCAACGAGAAAGAAAAGTTTTTTCTGCAGGTGTCAAACTTTTTAATAATAGTGATTGCTCTTGATTAAGCCAATTGGTGGCGCATAGAATGAAAATCATGATGTGAATTCCCCAGAATTCCTTAGATCTTCACAGAGTTTTCTGATTTTTCTATGTAAAGCTCTGCAGTTCTGAAATTAAGGTGGGTTTAGGCATCAGAGTGTGTGGGGAAGGCACATGGCAAACATGGGGGTTCAGAAGCTACCCATTTTTTGTCCAAAATATTAATTAGATCAGATATGAGAGTAAGAGGTAGGGCGTTGGTGTCTGAGCCCCTTTTAGATTAATAAAGGATGCAAGCCCCTGTCCAACTTAATGGCAGAAGTTACAGGACTCAAAGTAATCTTCTAATCTTAATGTGTTAAGTTCCAGGGTCCTCAGGTTCTTTCCAATGCCTTGATGACTGGTAATTGTAATTTATTTTCTAGTCAAGTAAAATTCTGGTAATAGCAAATGACTATTAAAATGCCTTTATTTTAAATTATATTAACTCTGAACATTTAAGTTACAAAGTCTTCCTAAAATTTCTAGTTCCAATTATACATGAATATATAAAATTTAGCAAGTAATCTATTTATTTTCAATAGCTAATCTTTCTTGAGATAACAACAGATGACAAATATGCTTCAGTAATACCAAAAAGTAGTATTTCCATAAATAATATAACGTAAGTAAGCCTTTCAAAACTCTTTCTGCTAAGCATCACTTTTCGAAAATCAATTCAGCCTGAAGTTTAGCTCCACTAAAGAGATTTACAAAAACTATTAGCAAATATGGCGGGAAACCCCGCAAAAGAACCCGCAGGCTATGCCAAACGAGCCAGCACCACCCCAAACGAAGCAACCCTCGGTTACCCACCTCAGGGTCAACCAGAATCACCCGCTCTCAAGCAGCAGCCATGAAAGCAGGCACCACCCCCCAACCTGGAGCTACTTCAACTAGCGCCAGTTCACCTGATCGCACTTCTGCAACCTGCACGCCTAACAGCTCTGTGTGCGCTGCCTCCCACCAGCCCGCTGGGCCCCCTCCAACCAAGGAGGCCATCACCCACGCTGTTTTAATGGCGTCTGCTCAGTTGAATGCAACTCAGCCCATCCAGACATTCACCTCCCCCATTGTGTCAGCTAATTCAGCCCATCTATTATTGCTGACGCCGTGTTTCTGGCTCCCTCCATGAGGGGCGATACCCAGCTACCTGGCCCCCAAATCCTCAGATGTAAGGTTGGATTAGCCGCACATTCTGGTTCACTAAGCACCAAATTGGGACAATCTACTCTTTCCCAATGAGGATTCAAATGGTCCGGATTTTGGAACTTCACACCAGTTCCAATCTCACCCGTCCCATTTAAACCCCATAATCGGCACTTCTCAAGTCGGCACTTTATCTCAATATGCTGAAAACGACCAATTCACCAATCAGCCAATGAGTTTTGCCCACAAAATCACAGCAAATACTCGGGCTGAATTTACCCAAATAGATTGGGATGGTGATGAAACATCGCCCTCCTCCCAATTGGCTGGAGTTAATTCCAATCTGGATGGGACTCCCCAATTTAACGAGGCCCAACAATCACCTGGCCCCCAAACCCTCGGATGTAAGGTTGGATTAGCCGCACATTCTGGTTCACTAAGCACCAAATTGGGACAATCTACTCTTTCCCAATGGGGATTTAAATGGTTCAGATTTTGGAACTTCACACCAGTTCCAATCTCACCCGTCCCATTTAAACCCCATAATCGGCACTTCTCAAGTCGGCACTTTATCTCAATATGCTGAAAACGACCAATTCACCAATCAGCCAGTGAGTTTTGCCCACGAAATCACAGCAAATACTCGGGCTGAATTTACCCAAATAGATTGGGATGGTGATGAAACATCTCCCCCTCCCAACTGGCTGGAGTTAATTCCAATCTGGATGGGCCTCCCCCAATTTAGTGAGGCCCAACAAACTGCCCCTCAATTTAATATGACGCCAGCAACTGCTGTAACATTCCAGAAACAAGGGAACTCTGCAAACTTGTCCAAACCACCAGCTCACACTCAACCTGCAAATGCAGCCCAAAGCAAACACAAACGTACCAAAGGAGCCACTGGGGCGTGGCAAAAACCTCTGGCACCAACGCTACCCAAAGCTGATCCCCGTGAAGTGGCGTTTATTGCTGATGTTAAGAAGAAATGGGCCGAAACTAGAGCGCAAAAAGCTCTACCTCGCTCAACCCTCTCCCATGCAATTCGCCTTTATTATGGGCATAACCCTGTTGAATTCTATACAGAGGATTACTTCTCATACTTTGCAGCGATTGCGGAGACATTCCCTATTAACACCACCATCCATGAATCAGTGGAGGGCCACTACATCGATGTGGGCTTTACTGAAGCTGCCCTTGCTGACCATGCTGCCACCCTCCAGGTCATTATTCCACGTGGATCTCTTCGCATCTCCCGCACACGCTCTCACCTGGAGAAAATTTCATGGGTTACTTTTTCCAACCTACCAACGACTGTTGATCCTGAGTCTCTTAAACTGGCACTCCATCGTGGTTTAATGGAGTTTGGGTCTGTTCTTTCAGTGGACTTTAGCGTCCCCTCTTACTATGCTCCCACTCAAAGAGCTCGCAATGCTAGGGCGTCGTTCATCCCCTCCCCCACTGTATCCCGCAACATTGAGGTTATTCCTCGTGTGGCGGTAGTTGGGGCATGCCCTGAGATCTTTTTTGTCGACCCTGATCAGGCGCGCCCCCGGTGTTCATGGTGTAACGCCCTTGGACACTTGTATAGTGGCTGCACAGCTCGAAAACAAGCCCTCTTAGCCACCACCCAGGGGCCTAAACCAGGCCAAAAACGATCCCACGTGGCTGCAGCAGCAATTCCACAACCCACACAATGGGTTCCCGTTCAAGACCTGTCCCCTGAGGCCTTACGCCTAGCAGTTGAAACAGCTAACCCCACTATTGGTATGGGATACCTTCGCGCTCATGCCCCCCTTCCAATGGGCACCCCCCTCCAATCTCCCAGAGTCAACTCCCTCTCTCACCAAGCGCAAGGCATCTCCCACAGGGTGCCCCTCGTCAGCCACCCCCACTCAGGGCTCCGCGGCACCCCCACCAACCTCCACCAGTGATTTATCGCATCAACCCTCAGCTCCCAATGGAGCTATGCCCACCAGCATGGACTGGCAACTCGCGGCCTGCGGTAGAAGTGCCACCTCAAAGAGTCCTACCCCAACCCCACAGTCCATTTCGCGCGGATCCTTTGCAGTGTTGGAGGAAGTGAATATGGACTCAGACTCATCAAATGGGGACACCGCGGAGGTCACCATTGAGCACCCTCAGGTCCTTCCCCTGCAACGGAGCGGGGGGCAGCATCCTAGGCTGGCTTACTGGGTCCTCGCCCCCCACCCTCTCCTTCCCCTCAGAACCCTCGACGCTCCTCACGGATTGCAGCTAATAGTCAAGCTAAAGGACTCAAAACTAGCCGCCTCACAGCAGCAGGTTTAAGCGCTGGCAACCCCCAGGACATGGAGGGGAACAGCTATGAGTCCCCATGGCAGCACCCTGGCCCTGCAATCCATCAACACAAATGGGTTGCGGGACTTTAAGCGGAGAGCCCGCCTCCTCCGCAACTTCAGGTCAGCACAAATTGACATCGCTGCTGTCCAGGAGCCCCATATCCTCCCCCACAAACAATCTGCATGGAATGAACAGTTTGGAGGCAACTCCTTCTGGACAAACCATGCCGCCCTTATTGTTTTGAATCCCCGGGTTAAAACCCATTCTTTTTCACAATATCTAGGTGGCCGCCTCATACTGGCCAAACTCACCACTCCTGACTTCTCCTTCTTCGCTGCAAACATCTACCTGCCTAATGCAGGTCAGGAGCAAAATCGGCTCTTGGAAGAGCTCCTCCAACTCAATCTCCCACGGAATACAGTCCTCTTAGGAGATTTCAACACAACCATAAGTCGCGTCCGTGACTCTTACCCCTGCAGCAAAGGAACGCCCTGGATCAAGTCGCCTCCAGGATTTCCTTCGCCTGAGTGGCTTTATAGATGCGCTTCCACCCTCCGCGTCTGGCCTAGGTTGCATGACTAGGATCCAGTATGATGGAGGAGCTTTCCAGTCAGCGTCACGCATAGATATGGCACTGATTGGCCCTCTGCTAATTGGCCGCGTCTCCTCCCCATCTCTCGTGACAACCATCTGAGTGATCACAGGTCACTCACCGTTGTCCTCACCACCACACTTAGACCGTCGCGTAGGTTCTGGCCTAGGGTTGCCCCAGCTCTTCTCAACAACCCCTTCACTAAGGAGAAGCTGTCTATGACCATCCGCGAGACTCTCACCTCCCCCCCCCACCTTCTTGACCACAAGGCTAGATGGGCGGCGACCAAGGAGGGCATCACACGCGTTGCTTACAACTGTGCTAAAGCCCAGATGACTGCAGCTCGCGCCAGAGTCAAAAGGGCGGAAGCCAGAATCAGACATCTAGAGCGAAACTGCCAGCCTTCGCCCTCTCCCAGATGGTTGGAAGACTGGGAAGCGGCGCAGGAAGCACTCCGCTTGGAGCTCACACTGCAGGAAGAACGGGCAGCAAACTTTACAACATCTCGTTACTATGCTCAATGGGAACGCCCCACCCGCTTCTTCTTTCAGAAACAGAAAGCCCGGTCAACAGCGCAGGATATTACTGCACTGAAGATTGGCACTACAACCACTTCAGACAAGGAGGAAATCACGCAGGAACTACACCGCTTCTACTCCAGCCTCTTCCATGCCACCCAGGTGGACCCATCGGACATCCAAGATTTCCTGTGGCGGGCTCCAGAGCCGCCCATTGACCCACGGGCTGATGAGGCTCTACTGGCGCCTATTTCCATCCAGGAGGTGATGGAAACCCTTCTGAAATCCCCACGGCTTAAAGCCCCAGGCCCAGACGGAATACCCTTTGAGGTGTACCTTCTGGAACCTGCAGTGATAGCCAGAACCCTCCGCGACCTCTTTGCTGCACTCTTGGTGAATGGCGAGGTCCTCCCCGACTCCAGAGGCTCAATCACGACCCTCATTCACAAGAAGTCAGACCGTGAGAACCTGGAGAACTGGCGCCCCATAGCGTTGATCAACACAGACCACAAGCTCTTCACAAAGCTTCTGGTCAACCGCATCACCAAATGGGTGTCACCTCGCCCCTCCCCATCCCAGCACGGTTTTATTCCGGGGAAGTCATTATGGGACAACTATAATGACCTTCACGCGACTTTGACTGCTAACTCTCGTAAGGAGAATGGCTTTGTGGCACTCCTGGATATGGAGAAAGCATATGATCGGGTAGCCTGGAAGTATATTGATGCTTCCCTGGCCCGCTTCCATCTCCCCCGCAGCTAGGCGCTGGATATCAGCGCCCTATGACCAGCTCCACACCAGAGTCCTGGCGCCAATGGGTTTTACAGTGGCAGTACCAGTTGGACAAGGTCTCCTGCAAGGGGACCCCCTGAGCCCTATCCTTTTTAACATTACCCTTGACCCCCTCTTGGCCTCCTTACAGGACAAGCTAACAGGGATTCTGGTCCCAGGTAAAGCCCCCACACGCACCATGGCATTTGCAGATGACACTGCCATTGCATTTGGCTGCCCTGGGGATGTTGCCCTCGCTGTGACCATTGAGAGGTACACCAAGGCGTCCAACGCCATGGTCAACACCTCCAAGACAACAGTCATACAGGTTGGCTCCCCCACCTTCCCCCACCATTTGGTATTGAACCTGAGCGCGGTACCTTCCGTCACCTGGGCGTTAAAAAAAACACACACACACACACACACACACACACACACACACACACACACACACACACACACACACACACACACACACACACACACACACACACACACACACACACACACACACACACACACACACACACACACACACAAACACACACACACACACACACACACACACACACACACACACACACACACACACACACACACACACACACACACACACACACACACACACACACACACTCACCAACCAACAAGGAGTTGCGCTAAAAGACAATGAGGACTTGCTCCTCGCAGCAGTTAACTCCAGGATTGCCAGCTGGAACCGGCGGCACATCACCCCCAGGGTCAAGCTCTGATGGCCAATGTGTTCCTCCTCTCCAAAGTCTGGTTCCTAGCGCACGTCTGCCCATTCACAGATGCCTTTTATACGCGACTCAATGTACTCCTCAGCTGTTGGATCTGGGGCTCAAACCATCCACCAATGGCCCTCTCAACCATTGCCCGACCCTGCAATGAAGGGGGCCTAGGGCTTCTGGACACGCGATCCCACGCCACCACAATCTTCCTGAAGTTCCTATGGCCGATTGTCTGCTGGGACGCGACCCCCATGCCCCAATGGGCGCCCGCCCTCCGCCAGTCAGTGTCAGCAGCTCTGGGTCTTCCTAGAGCATCTCTGACCTCATTAGGGGAGTGGCTCACAAACCACCCAGGCCATCGCCTAAAACCATCCTCAACCCCCTACTGGAACCAGGCTCTCCTTGCCCTGAAACGAGTAGGCGCGCGGATCCACCATGCCTTCCCATACAGAAGGGAAGGCCCTGGCCTCAGCCCACGTCGCCATGCAATTGTGCACAATGGACAAGTTGTCACAACTCGCCTCAACCCCCAAGATCGTCCTCCCATCCGCCCAAGACTCCTTGAGCTCCTCCCTCCCTCCGTGAGATTTGACCTTAAGGAATTGTGGAAGGACGTCTATCACCCCATCCTGTCAGCAAAGGTGTCCAACACCTTATGGAGGGTGCTCCACTGTTCATACAGGACAGGGGACCGGACTGGCCCTACCTTCCAGCACCGAAGCTGCCCCCGCTGTGTGGAGCCTATTGACTCCCACCTCCATCGTTTTTTCACCTGTCCAGGTGTCGCCGCATTTTGGCCAAAGGCCCGCGCGCTCCTCCATGCTCAGCCCTGGTCTGGACACCCTGTGCAAGACCTCATGTTTGAGCAGACATTGCCTGGTTGCCACCGACCCCTCCGTGTCCTCGCCTATGCCACAGCCATCTGGACCATCCATAACTCCTTCCTTCGTGCTGCCTTTGACCAACAGGTGTGGACCCTTCCACACATGATCACCCATTTTCAGGTACACTTTGAGATGGCCCTGAAGGTCTGCACTATGTCGCCAACCCTCCCACGCTCAGTTGTCACTGCAGCACGGCTCTGGCGCGCAAACCTCCCTCCCTTTCTCGATGCCTCCTCCCTCCCCTTCCCTCGCCTCAGGCTCTTAGGAGCCCAGGCGTAATTCAATAAACATCGATGAATCCCCCCTTGGGTTGGGACCATCTAGTACTAAAAAAAAAGTAAGCCTTTTAAAAGTACTTTATATATCTTAAATTTATTGCAGGGAAGGCCAACCATGGGACGGACACTTCCAAATATGACTCAGGAAAGATAAACTTAGTACCAGGGGAGGCACCCCAGAGAAGGATGCTATCTCTTGTTGCCAGCGGGAACGCCACTTATGTGGAGGGGGAGGGAACGTGTGAAGGGGCCGTAGCCACTATTGAGCACGTGTGGAGGAAGGGGTCTGATTTGATGAACCAGACTGGGAACCAGGAGGAGACCAGCTGTTGGCGACGCGGTGGGAGATATCCAAACACCCACGCTTGAAAAGAGTCCACCAAATGAGACCAGAATCTGTGGACAGCTTCTGGGAGGGTGGGGATGGAGCCAGCGATGGCATCCAAGACAATCGTGTGGATAGTCCACATGGCGATTGCAACCATCAGAGCACGAAGGGAGGGTGGGAGGGGGAGGCCATTGATGAAGCAAACATTTTTCTTGACAGACTGAAGGGATGCATTTGATCCTGGCCCAGCAGACGTTGGAATTCGCGCCATATCACTTTAGAGGTGGGGCACTTCTCCAGGCAGTGGAACAGCGTTCCATACTGTCCACACACGACACAGGATGAGTGTAAAGTGTTAGAGCGCTCAGCTATATGTTACACCCGCCTCAGGCAGCGCCACACATGGGAGCGGACTTGAGGCTGCGACAGAGGATGGTGTGCATATTTCCAGATAGACTTTTGGGTCTCAGTGGAGTAAGGGATGTCCATCATGTCTAGGTAGTCCACCCTGGATAGGACATGGGGTCGAATGGGGATCACGCCATCATGGATGGGTAGCCCATGTACCTCTTGTGTGAACTGAGGAGAGGGGCGGCCTCTTCAGGTTGTATGTCCGCTAATATGAATTCTCCACTCTGCGCTTCGCATGGAGAGTAGGATTCGTTTGTAGTGGGTTTTAGTCCCGTGAGGACCTGTGGCTGATGTGTGTGATATGAGCTATTTCATCAGGGAGTGGGGGTTTGATGGATTGTTGAGGCCCAAGGCTCGGGAGAAGTTGGAGCAGGCCGCGCGGGACCAGTGTTGGGATGGGAGTGTAGGAGCAGTGATGGCCGCGATCCAAGTGCCCAGGATCTTGGCAGCATGGGCTTTGAAGTCAAGCAGGCCCATGCCACCATGATGATGAGGGCCAAACATGACCTCTAGCCGTACTGGTGGAGGGCAGCCTGACCAAAGCCATCCTTGCAGCAAAGCATACAGGGATTTGAAGAAGCTTGGTGAGAAGGGGATGGCGTGGGCTCCGAACCAGACTTTGGATAGGAGCATAGAGTTGGCAAGAATAACCCTGCCAGTTAGGGTAGTAGGGTGGGCTCTGAGAGAGGCGATTCGCTTTGTCACGTTATCCAGAATATGGCACTCCATTACTGCTGAAACATATCCACCTGCCTCCATCCACATGCCCAGATGGTGCACCGGTCCTATGGTAGGACGTGGCATGAAGGGGAGCACCAGTGGAGCGGTGTGTGTTGAGTTAGTAAGGCGTGGACGTGGGCGAGCAGATGGGCTGGGTTGGGAACTAATTGCTGGGGCCCAGCAGTTCTGAAACCGACCAAGGAGGATGATTTCAGTTTTGGAGGCATTCATTGCCGCGTTGCTTACCCGGGAATATTCCTGGATGAGGGCTTCAAGCGCGCGTGCATCTTTGTTATTAGACACCCCCACCACGCAATCATCTGCAAATGCCATCATCTTGACTGGGGTTTGGCCTGGCACATGGACCCCAGTGAGTTGGGCATTCACATTTCGCAGTAGTGGGTCAAGGCTGAAGTTGTATAAGAGTGGGCTGAGGGGGTCCCCTTGTCGCAGGCCCCTTTGAGGGCGGACTACTTCCATTAGGAAGCATGGGCCATGCACTGCCATTGTTGCAGATTCTATGAGCAGCATCACCCAGTTTATGAAGCAGGGGGTAGGCGGAATTGATGAAGGCAGGCCCTAAGGTATTCCCAGTTTACTCTATCATAGGCCTTTTGTTGGTCCAAGAATACAAGTGCCCCAGAGGCTGTGGACTGACATACATTAGCCACAGAGTGCACGTTATCCCAAATTGACCTTCTGGGGATGAAACTTAATTGTTCTGGGGAGATGGTGGCAGATGCTACAGTCCCTAAACGGTTAGCCATGATTTTTGTTAAAATTTTGGTGTCTGTGTTTGTTAGAGAAATGGGGCACCAGTTGGCTAAGTCTAGCTTATCCCCTTTCTTGAAGAGTGTGACAGTAAAGGCCTCATGTCCTCCTGGTAGGAGGCACATTTACACAGGCTTTGGTTAAGTGAGGCTAGCAGTAATGGGGATATATATTTGAAATATTTTTTGTGAACTCATATGGAATGCCATCTTGGCCTGGGCATTTTCAGTTTGGCGCACCGCGTATGGCTGTCCATAATTCGTTTGGAGTAATTAAATTAATTATTTCTGGGTATCGGAAAATGGTGCAGATATGAGCTCAGTCGAGAAATTCTGCCATTTTGGCCAGCTGAATTGGTTTGGCTCGGTATAACTCAGAGTAATATTTTTGCATTTTGATTGCCACTTCAGCCAGTGTGTCCACAATGGAATTATCCGATCTTTGCACCTGTGTGCAGGCCACGCTCTGGCGTGGTGCAAAATTTTTTAAAGAAGTATGCGGTGCACTTGTCACCTTTAGTGATGCGTGTGGCCCTGTATTGGACACAAACCTGATGTTTGTGTTGCCTTTCGAGTGCGTTGAGGTGGGCGGCTGCCTCTGCCCACTTCTGGCCCCATGCAGGGCTATATCCTGTGGCTAGAATGTTGGACTCCAAGTGGGCCAATTCTGCCAGAGCATGTGAGATAACCACCAATGTGGCTCATGAGCATCTGGAGGAGAGATGGCGATAGTGGCGGATGGTGTCCTCTTTTGAAAGTTGCCCATGTGGAAATGGGGTCCACACAAAACGGTGCAACAATTGATTTTGCCAAAGTTGCCTCTTCCACCCACGTGGAAAATCCTGGCGACGCGAGCTTGGGGGATGGATTTTGCACCAATGTGGGGCCTTTGCAACTGTGATGGGTAAGTGGTATGTTATCAAGACCAGTCAGTGGTCAGAGAATTCCATTTTCGTTGTTTTGAAGTGGGAGATGTGGGGTTGGAATTTCGCCGGCATTAGAATAAGGTCAATGCGGGTCATGGACCTTAATTGGCCGTTGTGGATGTGGGGATGCATCATGTTTTCGAGCAGTGGGGCATGTCACGGCAGTGCATCCATTAACCCAAGGGTGGCTTTTAGAACGTGTAGTTCTACATGACCCTGTGGGGCGTGGGGTGAGGGCGTCCACTGGTCCATTGGTGAAGTTAGCCAACAGTTCATGTCGCCAACTAGGAAAGAATCAGGGGTAGCGGGAGGGATTTGACCAATGAGAAAAATTCCTGATGCTCATGTGCACCGTTTGGGGTGTAAATGATGACAATTGTGTGCGCAACGTCAGCCCATGAGAAGGTGACGATGAGCACTCGGCCATTTAGGAATGTTTCTGAGGATGTGAATTTGAAAAAATTATTTTTCCAAATTAGCACCCCACAGTGCTTCAACCGATAGGATAGGGATGGGAGGAGCATTGTTTTCCAAGCTTCCTCGGAACCTCATGGACAGTTGGACTCCTGGATAGCCAGGATATCCACAAGTAAATTGTGTTGTAAAAAACTCAGTTTCCTAGCCTGGGATGGCGAGGCCTTGAGTCTGGTGATATTCAACATCCCTAAAGTGAAGGTTTCCCCCATTGCACCTTAGGTGTGAGGGGGTGGGCACCTGGGCCTACCATCCTCTTCTAGATCCCCGCGGGCCTTCACAGCAGCGCTGGTGTTAGCAGCAACGCTATCAGAGTTTTTGTTGATTTTTGTGGAAAGAGTCGCGTTGGCTTTAGCCTTCACTTTTGTTTTCCCAATGTTGGACGAATTTCTTTGTGGTGCGGATAAGTTTGGTGCACTGTTGAGCAGGGCAAAAAAAATTTTTCAATTGGGATAGGTCTCAAGTCAGTTTCAATTAGAGCTTGGGTGCAGCGATTGGATGAGATTGAATCTCCCATCGGATCCTCAGATTGTGTGGCCTGCTCAGCATGGGCCTCCCAATCTGATTGGGTGATGGATTCCTGAGTCGCTTTTGCCGCGAAGGTCTCCATGTCCTCCTGGCGTTGTGAGTGTGGGATGGTGGTGGTGGCCTTGGCTGTTTCCTTGGCCGCGGCCCTATGGGCCTGCTTAGCCTTCTTCTGCTCCTGCGGGGAGATGGGCTTTACCAATAGGTAGCAGCCTTGTGCTCCTCACGGGAAAGCCTCCTTGGTGCTTGCGGTTGGTTTGTAGTGCGCCTCTCCGCTGGCCATGGCCGCTGAGGGGTGCTCTTGGAATGTGACGCCCTCCTTGATGGGGCATGTGTGCGCCTTATGGCTGAATGCGTCACAGTGGGTGCAAATGGGGGGCGCGCTGTCCACGGTTACCCAGAATGGGTGGGTGGTATGCCCTGCAATGTCAATAAAGGTGGAGTGTGGGATCTGGGTTAGGTCCTTTGCGATCTCCTCAGTTGGGGTCAGAACTGTGATGGCTTTGCCGGTGCACAGGTGTGGCATCAGCATGAAGTGTTGCATTTTGAAAGATTGTATTTCGCTATATACAGCGAGACCATCTTTCAGGTGTTGTTCCAAATTGTCACATTTTACCGTAGTAGGCAAAAAGTCAAACGTGAGGAATATTTGGTTTGATTTTGTCCATCTGGTGCATTTGGTTTCAATGACCCATTGCCCTTTGGGGAGGTCGACCACTATGCGCACCACTGCAGCCTCATCTGCTGCTATTTTGCTTTCGAAACCCAGGTCCATCCAACCACACAACATGGAGTGAGGTGCAACATACACCGCGGTCAGGAAAATTTTGTGTACATCTTCACAAATTTTTTCCCATAAGGCCGTTTTTTGGATGTCCAGATACACACAGACTCCGAATTTCACCGACAAAAGTGGCTGGGAGTGTGGCGTGTTGATGTACTGGTTGCATCGTGCTTGCCACATGATTATCTCTGGGGAAATTGTGACCGCCCATCTTTGAGATTTTTTGCTATTCCGCCAGATTTTCTGGGGCGTTTTCAAATGTTAGAGGGTGCGGGCCTTCCACCTGCTCCTCTTGCCTTGCTTGCCCAACTGCTCCCAGACATGGGCCCAGACTAATCTCCTCTATGAGATTATCAAACTAGATTGATTATTGAATTGAATAGGTTGCAAAAGTGTTTGCAACGAGAAAGAAAAGTTCCAAAAGTACTTTATATATAAGACTATATATAGTGAGATAGTTCTTGATATCTACTAGGTTATATTAAAGCATATATAATACATAAAAACTAGCATGTTTGTCAAGGAGACTTTAATAAGTTTATACTATTTTGCATTGCACAGAATAATATAAATATATATTAACAGACTAAACTCTGCATCTTTTATAGTAAAACTAGGATTTATGCTACCATACTACAGTGTAACAATAAAAATATATCTTTTTACTAGCATTTATGTATAATAAAGAGATAGATTTATGCCCTAAAGAGCTAATAATAATATCTATAATTTTTAGTCATTTAGATATTAACTGATTAAAAATTTGTGAAGGTTAAATTGGGCTATCTACTAATAAGAAAGTATTTAACATTTGAAATTAATTAGGTTTATAGAAGTATATTAAGTGCTCTATAATCAACTACTATATTGAAAAGTTCATTTTCTGTTGGAGGTCTGAAAATTGACCACTAAGTAGCAATAACAAAATAATAAAATACAAATAAAACAGTAAACTGACTTGTTTACAAAATAAACATAAATCTCATTAAAACTATCACTTTTTCATCTAAAAACTCTTTTTTTAGTACTAGTGGTGCCCAACCCAAAAGAAGAGGGGCCGCCACGCATCTTTATATGCAAGTAAGCCAAAAAAACTGATATCATAAATATAAAAGTCCAATATGACACCTCAGCTATCAGACTAGGAAGCCAAATCAGATAGCTAAACACTCTTTATTAAAGTAAAAACATCTATCAAATCAAGTGTAGCCCATTTTATGTAAGCTTTATTGAAATGTAGATCCCTATGGATAAAGGATTCAAAATATTTTAAATTGCTGCAAAAAACTATAATAACTGTATCAATGATAATTCTTTCTTTTCTAAGATGCTAATGTGTTCATGAATCATATAAAGCATATAAGGTTGTATTATAATTCACTAAAAAGCGCAGAGAAGACAGCATTGTGAAAGCATTTATTGTTTTACTACAATCAAGATGATCAGTTATATTACATATCTTGCCATAAAATTACTACATATTATAGATTTATATCATATGTGAATAGTACTTTTATAATTTTACTAATAAAAAGTCCTTTCCATATAAATAGATGGAAGACTTTCTTTAACTAAGTTTGATAAGTTTTAATTATGATTTTATGTCTCTGTGTACGATGAATTAAACACAAGTTAACCAAATTAATATTATGGAGCTTACTGAAATTAATAAAACTATACTGCAAGGATGAGTTACCATTCAGAGCAACAGCCAGAATACCGCTGGTATACCCACCGGTAAAGTTTGAGGCAAACTATGTATGGAAAGTATTAAAACTTACCAGGAAATCCAAAAAAGGACCATATGGCTTGAAAATAATATTGTGAATTCCTTTTTATAGTCCATTTGGGAAAATCAAAGGACTTTATATAAATAAACTAAGGGAAGGAAAAAGAGTAATTGGAGTGACAGCAGTACCTGTTTGTGACTGCAGCCTTTCAATCTCACTATTTGGGGAATAGGGCAAAAGGATTAACGCCAGGGAATTTTTTTGCAATATTATAATGGCGGATCAACACACTATTTAGTTATTATGAATTGATCTGGCTTGACTGGCCAGATTAGTATTAAAATCTACACCAATATTATGGTTCAATCCTGCCTAGTAAGCTTGCAGCAATTATTGAATCAACTGACAGGAACGTCTAGTCCATGAAAGGTAGGGGCAGTCCCACCTTGGTCAAAACGGGTTGGCTTCCCCTGAACCTATTGGGGCATGCTTACCTTCACTGGCAGTATGGTGAAGGTTGGGTGGCAATTGTGAACAGGAAAACAATTTAAAAAATAGAAGATTGTTGAGTATTGACTTACTATTATTGTCAAGACTCATACTAATGGAGAAGCCTTTTGTCTGGGTGAATAGCTACTCCTGCTTGTTAGTGACGGCTTCTGGCCACCATCACCTCCTGAAACACCCCTTGATCTCCACCAAATCCTTGGTGGTGAGAAGAGGGGGCAATGGACCAACCTTCAGGGGGTAGTCTGTCACCCACCTCTCATAAGCAACCTGAGCTAAATTGTCCTGAATGGTGAGGTGGTGAGCAGCCTTTTTGGCCCCCTTCTTGATTCTGAAGGGATGTTAATATCTTTTGAGATGCAGGAGATTCTCACCAAGACTTACATTATCTTTCTTTTTTTGACCTAGGTGCACCACCACCAGGGAACTTGGGCGATCAAAAAGACTTGTGCGCCCTAGGCAATTTGATGGCCAGTAGAAAGGGATTTTTATGGAGTATGAATAGCTTTAGAGTTTTCTATGTGGAAGGCCTCCACAACCCATGTCAATGGACACAATCACTGGCACTTACCCAGCTGTTTACATAGGAAGAAAATCCCTTCTAAGTTACCAAGTACTGCACTAGATGACACAAATTTTGTGAATCCAGAATAGCATCTAACTAAAACTCTTACAAGTCCTATATCACAACTAGTTCATGTACGTCATGATTCTTTCCCTTAAAAGGGGACAACTGAGAGGTGTGGAAGACAAGATGCTGCTTCCAATGGGTGTGTAGTGTCATTTAGAAAGCTCAATTACCCAAATCCTTCTCAGCCATATAGGGTACAGAGCACTTGCTAGCAGAACACTGGGAAGGCACAATCATATGAAGGTAACGCGTATCCAGATTTACTAAGGAACCCACAATGATCTCATGGGAAGGAGGCGCCTAAGGTCAGCTAACTGCTTGTAATCACTAATTGCCTTATCAGTTGTTTCTGGAACAAGGATAATGTACTTCAAATCTGTTGCAAATGCTCCCCAGCAGCAGGTATTTCTGGGAGAAGGCAGGGGCCAACAATTCATGAGGTTTATAACCCAGGGTGTCTTCATAGTGTAAGGAGAGTGTCTATAACGCTCCTGTTCCCAGCGTGGTAGTGCATGGTGCACAGGGCCGACGCCAGGGAACTATTCATTAGTAATGAAATTATTAGAGACCCGCAGAGGGTGCTTGAGCTGTAATAACTTAGGGCAAGGGTGTTTAGCAGTAGATGGAAGAGCCAAAATCTAAGCAACAACCATGCGGGAGTAAACCCCAAAGTCAGTTTCATTCTCAAGTGGTGCTCTAATTGGGGTGAAGTAGGCGGCACAGGTTGGAGGGGACATGAACGGCCCAATGGTGCACAAGCGTAGAGAGTTACAGTTGTCAAAATTAAGCAGTTAACATTATGCAAGACCTCCTCAAAGAGGTCTGTGCTAGGTTTGTCTAAGTTACATATTAAAAATTGAATACTAGCAAAGGGTTCCTTATTATGGGGAAGTCGACCAACAAGAGAGATTGGTCTTGAGAAAAAGAATTTAAGGGAATTCAGGGAAACAATCAATCAATTCAGCAGTGCTAAGCCAAGTTGAACCAATAAGCGCACGCTTCCATTGGGCAGTAGATGATACTTGGTAATTGACCAAACTTGGGTGATCAATTGTAGGAGAGGCTGGCACAAGCTGGAAATTTGAAAACCAAATGAGTTTCAAGACCCCATTTGCCAAAAAACCAAAGCGAACCATTTTTGTTCATCAAAAATATAGTTCGTTTAAATGCACCTGTTGTTACACAGATCTAAACTTCTCTAACATCCCTAGGATCAACCTGGGCATACCTCACCTTAACCCAGCGTTGATCCAAGGTATGTTTGAGGTCAGGGAAGCCTGCCAACTTCACCTTTTTGGTCTCCTGACATGCAGCTTTGTCCTTAGTGTTTGTACCCATTAAGATGTCATCTTTAAGCCATGACACACAGGGGGAAGGGTCAAAATGAGGAGTAGGTGGCGTTATTGTATACAAATACGCCAGGTGAAGATCAGAAGTAGGGTTATCCTGAGAGTCATAGGCATAGTAGCAAAGATACTTCTCAAGGATCTGGTTTAGCCTCTCTGAATAGCCGTCAGACTAGGGGTGGTATGCAGTGGAGCGGCACATATTGATCTTCAAAATGGTCAGCAATACAGTCCAGAAAAAAGCCATAAATTGGGGTCCTAATCACTTATCGCCTCCTGAGGAGGGCCAAACGTGGAAAAGACATGCTGAACGAAAGGTCTGGATGTTTCCTTGGAGGTATTCGCTGACATACAGGAGGTAAAGTGGGAGAAATAAATGAAGAAGTCCACGACCACCACAAATGTGGGAACAAATTGGAGTTTGGAAGCTAACCAATTGACTTAACTGACATTGAGGTCTAAAGGCCTTCTTCCTTCTGCAGGAGATGTAGAAGAGCATTTTTACTTGATCTATCTTACTCTTCCTGCACGCATGTAATGAAATTGGTGATCCAAGATGGGACATCCTTGAAGATATTCAGCTTGTTAAACATCTGCCTTACTAAATCCATGCTTTCTTATTCCATGTGTGTCCACTGATGGGGGTCATGGTGGGTAGCGAGTGCTTAATCACGAAGCTGTGGGGAACCCAAACCTGAAATTGAACAAGATCCTTCCCTCCTGCAGCAAATAATGAGTTTCACTTGTGGAATGACAGTACCAGCTTATAAATAGCACCAGTCCCTCCAAGCAGGATATATGGACAGCCATTATATGAGAAACCAAAGGCAAATCCTGATCTAAGTCATCCTCAAAAATTGCGGAAAGAGAAGTGGGTGTAATATTTGCAGGTGGGATCACGATGGTCAACTCCTGCGTCTCTTCCTTCATTGGACTCAAGATCTGTTTTTAACTCAACAGATTAGGGGGGATGTTATGGGCCCTCTTTACAAATTTTTACTTGAAGTTGAAGTTACACAGGCCATGAAACGTCTTTGCCAGACGATGTGGCAGCATCTGTGGTTTCCTGAAGTACAATAGGTCCTGGTGTTCTGTCCTGAACAGAACTTTATGCCACACACCTTAAAGAATATACCACGATTGTATGAGGACCATGACACTTCATAAAGCTCCTTGTAATATATGGCTCCGGATTGCTTCATGGAGGATAACTTGCATGAAAAGTAAGTGACCGGATGCTGCACCCCATCATGATCCTGAAGCAAGACATCCCTCACTGCGCTGCAGAGATATTACATTCCACTATAAAAAGCCAGGATTATGGCATGTTTGATAACTATAAAAACCAAAAAACACTCCCTTGAGCGCCTAAAATATGTGTTAGAAAAAAACCGTCCAATTTTAAGGGGACATTCTAGCACGTCAGGGGATGAAGAGGCGCCGCCAGCTGAGAGTGCGGGTGAGGATTTCTTAAGAAGTATTGGTGCCCTGGAAACTTCATGGCTGCTTCCAGGTAGTGGGCATAGGCCATGAAAAATGGCTTTAAGCTTACTAGGAGGAATGTTGTACCCATCTTTTAGGACAATATTACCCAGGAAGGTAACATTTTACCTGTAAAATCGCACTTTGGAGGATTCACGTAAAGGTCAGCCTTCTGCAGCACAGCCAGCATGGCCTCCAGGTCTTTTCCAAGATGTTCAGGAGTGGAGAGTATACCAGGATATCGTTGATGTATACCACCATGCAGGTGACGTGAAAGTCACTTAGTAAATCATGAATCATATGATAAAAGGTGGTAGAAGATATATTAGATCAAAATAACATGTTATTTGGAAAATGCCTATCTTATTATGAATGTCCATAAGCCACTCCTGGCCTTCAGCTACCAAAATTTGATTTAAATCGTACACTGTAACAACAAGGTTCCTAAGACCTTTCATGTCATCTCTACATATGTAACCTTATGGCAGAGGAGAGTTGCCTTGATTAAATGGTGTGATAGGTAAATTTACGGTGTTAGACATTTAATTCAGATTGATTAAATATTGCCCAACGTTAGGTTCTGGTGGAAAAACAATAAAGCCCATCTGGTTTGAGGTTCTATATGCCAGTAAATCTCTGTCTATTCTCTAGCCACATATATGGTTTCAAGGAGTATGCACTTACTGGCGTTAGATCTTACAGGAATTTCCATTATTGACTAGTAATCAGGTCAAGGTGCAAAGATTCCCAGGACCAAATTTACCTCAGACTGGACTATCTCCTCCTGAGATAGGAGTTCTCAGCTTATGACAATTGAAGGAGACATATTAATTTCATGTGATTCTATAAGTGTTGTTGTTTAACCTGAATTTACAAGAACCAGATGAATATTTTAATTAAATAAATGTTGATTAAGATGGTAGATTTTATTCAAAGATGACCAAACTGGTTAGAGACTCCCAAACAGTGAGAACATGGATTGGGAAAATCAGAAACGAGACAGAGAATTCCAACTTTAAGCGTTGGAATAGAAACTTCCAGATATAAACCAAACTAAAGAGTCAAAATTATGAATATAACATAAGCTTGGAAGGCAAAACAACTTGCATCTTATTTTGGTGGGATAAGGTTTAAATTACAAAAATCTTATATGGATAAATTAAAATGTAATGCAGTTTGTGGATTTGCTGGTGAAATACAACCTCCATTCCTACTTTCTCATGGTCTAGGAGTTGATGAACAAAATCCATTTTGTTACATCACCACTCTCTAATAAAAAGTCCTTCAAGCCTCTCTGAGCTTAGCCAATGTAAAAGGGAAATTGCTTGGTTGGCGACCTTTCTTGCATTGCAACAGTCAGAAATGTCCTTATTTCCGATTGCCATCTTACCTTAGGTTTGGCACAATTGATGCTTAATGTCCAGCATGAACTGGAATCTTGAGGTAGTAAACCTCAGAATTAGGGAAATTCAAAGAAAGATAAAGATGAAATAAGGATATGAGGTTAAAAACCACAGAATTACCCTTAATTTGTTATTATCAGATAAAGAGTCACAGATGAACTGGATCCAATAAATTGATGCTGCAAACACACCAGGTAAAAGTCAGTATATTCAAGAGAGATTGTCAGTATTTCACCAAATTCTCATATCTCTGAAAAATCTACTTCATAAATTCCCCAACATCATGAGAAGGAGCAAGTAATATTACAATCTATCAAGTTTAGCGATCAATCTGATCCCAATCAATTGATTAAAGATTCAAT